>JADBJO010005089.1:39759-47259 GCA_016801955.1 Conus betulinus | reverse complement strand
ACAGCCTGTACATTGACATACTGTCCTTGTGCTGTCGTCAGCTACAGCCTGTACATTGACGTACTGTCCTTGTGCTGTCGTCAGCTACAGCCTGTACATTGACGTACTGTCCTTGTGCTGTCGTCGCTACAGCCTGTACATTGACGTACTGTCCTTGTGCTGTCGTCGGCTACAGCCTGTACATTGACGTACTGTCCTTGTGCTGTCGTCAGCTACAGCCTGTACAATGATGTACTGTCCTTGTGCTGTCGTCAGCTACAGCCTGTACATTGACATACTGTCCTTGTGCTGTCGTCAGCTACAGCCTGTACAATGACATACTGTCCTTGTGCTGTCGTTAGCTACAGCCTGTACATTGACGTACTGTCCTTGTCCTGTCGTCAGCTACAGCCTGTACATTGACGTACTGTCCTTCTCCTGCCGTCAGCTACAGCCTGTACATTGACATACTGTCCTTGTGCTGTCGTCAGCTACAGCCTGTACATTGACATACTGTCCTTTTCCTGTCGTTAGCGACTGCCTGTACATTGACTACTTTCCCAGGTTCACCTACAGTCTGCGGGTTTTTGATACACACCATTTCTTCCTTCAGCTAAAGCTCTTATCTTACTACTTTATACAGAAACCACACACCATTTCTTCCTTCAGTTAAAGCTCTTATTTTACTACTTTATATAGAAACCGAGGCTCCGTGTGTCAACGTACGCATATAACATCTCTTGCACAGATATAAAATCCCATCACCAACTTTCAGAAGAGAAGGCCAGTTTGGCCGTTGGTATGGATGACACGTTACACATAGCATGCACCTTCCCCGAAGTTGGAGTATGAAACTCCGCTCCCTTTGTTGGGTGGATGGGAGTAATCCTTGCCTGTCTATACAGGGAGTGTCCGCAGGAGTATCAGCCGGAGAAAAAAAAAAAAAACGCCGTACGCCGGGGAAAAAAACTACTTTTTCGTACCTTTAACTACTGTCTACATTTTCGAAATATTTTCTCAGCCTAAATATTTATACATTTTTCCTACCCTGAGCTAAACCTACAGTTTCACTCATTTTATATTTAGTTCCTGCCAACATTCTTAGTACTTTTTTCCTGCCTTCAGTAACAGCCAACATTTCTACATATTTTTTTTCCTACTTTTAGCCAAGCCAACGTTTTTTTTTTTTATAAACGTTTTCCTACGTTTTGCTACTGCCAAAATCTTTATACCTTCGCGCTACCTTAAGATACAGCCTGCATTTTACGCCTTTCGCTGTCTCTTGCCTTTCGCTACAGCCAACGTTTCTATACATGATGTTTCCTACGTTGATCTTATACCTGTGTCTTTAAACTGTTTTCTATTTCTTTTTCCAGCCTTCTCACACATTTCACACATTTCACTAGCTTTCACAACATATCCATACTCTCCCCCCCCCCCCCCCCCCCCCACCCCCCCGCTCATGTTCATAGTCTTTCTGTCTATTGATATATTTGCATACATTTTCATACTCTGCTACGTGCTCACGCTTTTCTTTTATCCCTTTCATACCATTTCCAACATTTCCTATCGTTTCTCGCATTTTCATATTTTTGATGCATTTTACTACGTGTTCGTATGTTCCCATACCTTTCCTTGACGTTTATAATGTGTCCTACCATCTCCTATATTCCCATGCCTTTGTCTTTTTAACCTGCTTCTAGATGCTCTCTTGGTTGTTCCTACCTTTCCCAAACACAAAATCATGCCTTTCTCTAACCATTTTCTCCATGTCTTTCTTTACGTTCTCGCACTTTGTTTCCCTTTCCTTCTCTCCTGTTGTTTTCCTCCTCCATGACATGCTAGCTAGTCATTCTTTTGCTTGCACTTTTCCTGTTCCCTGTCTTTGCAACAGTTTCTTATCTTCTTCTTCTCCCTATCTTTTCTCTTCCATTTTCTGTTTTTACTCCCCCATTCTCTATATATTTCTTTTATACATGTTCGTTTCTGTGTGCTCAACACTCAAGAGAAATTGCCCCGCAGTGTGATCAAAAATGATATACAGAACATTGTCAGTGGAGCAAACTGAACGAGCCATGCAGTAAACACAAGCAAAAACAAACAGTGAAGAGACCACTGCACCTCTCCACAAGAACACTAAGCACTGTAGATTCAAATGCCAGAGTCAGCTTGACCCCTGCCTCCTTTCGGTTCCAGACTTCTTTTGGAACCAGTGGTTTCTGTCTTTCTCTGTGGAACAGAGCCCCGTGCATGGATCAGCCTGGCTCTTCCTCCCACAGCGATAATAACCTCCAGGGGAGAGGGGGGGGGGGGGGGGGGGGGGGGGGGGGGGGGGGGGGGGAACCCCATTATCCTCCAGACTGCTGCCGGAACCTACCCCATGGGTAATCGGAGTCCTTAGTGGCTGCCGCTTTCTCCTGGATCAGATAAGGCTGAACAGCCCAAAGGATGCAAATCACGTTGAAAACGTCAATCAATTTTTGTTTGTTTGTTATAAAGAGCGCAAAACTTGTGAAAAAAAAACAGAAAAGACCAGAAACAAGGCAGAATATTTATCATCGAAAATAACAGTTCAGCAAGTGCATGCCTTTGAATTATACCAAGCCCGGATAAAAATACGAAAACAATAATAACAAAATGTAAAGAAGAAAGGACTCAGGAATTACCGAAAGAAAGAAAGAAGAAAGTAAAGTAAGGAAGAAGAAGAAGAAGAAGAAAGAAGAAGAAGAAGAAGAAGAAAGAAGAAAAAGAAGAAGAAGAAAGAAGAAGAGAAGAAGAAGAAAGAAGAAGAAGAAGAAGAAGAAGAATGAATGATGATGATGATGATGATGATGATGATTATGATGATGACGATGAAGGAGAAGCTGCTGCCTCTCCTCTCCCCCTCCCCCCTACCGCCCCCACTTGCACTCGCTCTTTCCGTCCTTTCCTGTTCCATCTTTCTATCAAATTTGTAGGAGAAGAATAAGGGACTGAAACACCAAAATGTTTCCGATAACCATTGGTAACTCTCTCTCTCTCTCTCTCTCTCTCTCTCTCTCTCTCTCCCCCCTCCCGACTCCTAACCCCCCCCCCCCCCCCCCCCCCCCCCCGATCTCTCCTCGTTCCCAGCCTCCCTACCCCCCTACCCCTCCCTCCTTCCCCATTTTTTTCTTTTTTCTTTTTCTGAAAGTGCCCTTTGGGTCTGGAGGTTGGACGTGCACGTTGTGTTGCTGTGATCCTCCTGTTCACTGTGTGGGGGGTGTTGCAGGGGATGATCCGGACATTGTGTGCGATGGCTGACATGGCTGCCCTGTCACTGTATATCCAGTTTGATGAGTTGGATGTCAGTTTCCATCAAGTGAATGTGAACACCCGATCACTGCGATTCCCCTTTTGCAATGAGCTAAATGCCTAAGCAATAAATCACCATCGTTATCATTCTCTCTCTCTGTCTGTCTGCCTCCCTCCCCCCCCCCCCCCCTCTCTCTCTCTCTCTCTCTCTCTCTCTGTTCTTTTGACAAACGTAAACCGAACATTCTTTAAAAAAGGGAAAACAAAAACTTAAGGACGGCAACATTTTCGTGGGAGAAGATTTCACCTGGAGTGTCAGACAAACAACGACGGGATCTCACTCCACCTTTGAAAGAGGCCAGAGCTGACTGCGGGAAGGAGGAGCTGCCATGATCTTTTTAAATTTTATTTTTTCAATTGATGGAAAGAAGTTCTTGCTAGATGACAACGGCAGCTTGCATGAACCAAGACAGGGGGTGGCCGGCCGCTCCAAAGAACTTGTTGTCCCTGTGCTGGCTTGATTGAAAAAGCGAACCAGAAAATACATGCACCAATGGCACTGCCTGTCCCTGGTGACAGTGTCACAGCAAAACATGTAAGTGAATATCAGTATCTGGGTACTACTTTGGATGATAAACTGAATCTTAATGCAATTACTCAATACGTCTACAAAAAAATGCCAATCTAGAATATAGGCCTACTGTCTTCAGAAACTTCGGTCTTGCTGTTTTAGAAAGGACATCTCAAATATATTTTATCGTCCTTTTGTAGAATCAGTGCAGTCATTTGGCTTTTCATGCTGCTTTGGAAATCTTAGTGTGAAAAACAAAAACACTTGTGAATACTTGTGGAAAGATTATTGGCACACAGAAAAAGAAAAACAAGTAGATGAATTGTATGAACACAGTCAAAAGAAAAACAAGTAGAACAATTGTGCCCAAGTTCGTGTCGTATTCTTTAAAAAAAAACTGCGAACATCTGCTGCCCACAGTTCTCGTAACAGTTCCGTTCCGTTCCCCAATTTAAAAAAAAACTGAAATGTCCAATAAGATCTGGACGAAGATGGTCCAAAACAAACAGAACGGATAACAGTTATATATATATAATATTCCCAATTCCCAATTCCCGAACTCCCCAATCAAAACTGAACTTTCAATAAGATCCGGTTCACAAGGCTGGTTTTTTATAATGACTGCAGGATATATATGAAATACATATATATATATATATTATATATATTAAATTCCAAGGATAAGTAACCAAGCACCATTCCAGCAACAGTTACAGAGAGCAGCTTGGTATTGCAATGTACTGCAGGAAATATGAAATTATAGAACAAAGCTTGCTCTTGTGTCTTAGAGGATAAGAATTCATATCTGCAGTGGTGAGGATAAGCCTTCATATCTGCAGTGGTAGATAATTCTGCCTAACTAGCAGTTTGTGGTTGAGTGGGTAATAATAAATGTTTTTTTTCAAAATGAGCCTTCATCAAGCTTATAGTCTCCAAGGAGGAGACAATCTCCAAAGGAAAGAAAACTCACTAACATATCATCACTCCTGAACACATACCGTGACAATCTCCAAAGGAGAGGAAACTCACTAACATATCATCACTCCTGAAGACACACCGGTACTTCAAAAACTGATTGGTTCTCCTCAGTGACCTCGGAAAGTGGTTAACTAGACTCCTCTGCCTTTTCGGTTTTAAGCAGAATGCTATCCAAGAAAAAGGCTGGTGTGCAATACCATAGTATGTTTGTAGAGTTTTCAAAAGACCAACCAAAAGTGTCACCTAAGAAAATCATGAAACAGCAAAACAAGCTACATTTTCTTGTGTAAAAAGTAGAAAATATATTTTTTTTTTAAAAAAGATAACCTCTTAAGACACAAGTGCTGAGGGCCAGTTCTTGGAATGAATCCGCAAGGGACTGAATTACAAGAAACTATTACATTCCAAGGATAAGTAACCGAGCACCATTCCAGCAACTTACAGAGCAGCTTGGTGTTGCAATGACTGCAAGAAATATGAAATTACAAACAAAGCTTGCTCTTATGTCTTAGATTGAAGAAATAGGGGAGAGATCTGTATTCATATCTGCAGTGATAGGTAATTCTGCCTAACTAGCAGTATGTGCTTGAGTCTAGTTACCCACTTAGATTCAAACACATACTGCTAGTTAGGCAGATAGGCAAATATATATATATATATATATATATATATATATATATATTCACGTCAGAAAATATGAAAAGCACGGTTTGTGCAAATGTCAGTAAATAGTTTTCCTTTCTTTCGTGGAATGTCAATGGTCTCTTGTCAACGATTCCGATTTTTTCAACTTTGTTTACGCATTTGACTTTGTTTTGTTAAAACATTTTTGGGAGAATGTCCTTCTAATATTGTTTCCGGATATAAGGTATGTGATAAATCTGCTATCAAATTATTGAGACAAGGGAGAAAAACTGGTGGGATAGGTTGCTTAATTACAAACAAAACAGTTCCTTTTGTTAAATCTATCGATGTGTCTTGTTGTGACTTTTCTTTCTCGTTGTGTTTCTATATAAAGCATTTAATCTTGAGAAATAATGTTTTTCTTGTGAATGATGACAAGTTTAATAATTTGTATGATCTAGTCTATGACTGGTACACATCTGTAACTGTGTTCTGTCTTTGGATTTTGTTATTTTTGTATAATGTTCACACATCCCTTCATAAGGGGCCAGCGCCTGTCTCTTCCACTCTCCTCATATTCTATATAATAAGGAGAAATTCAACGAATTGTATATTTCTTTTTCCCGATATGGCAAGAATCGTAAATTTATTTTTCCCAATATTCCTTGACAAGAATTGTATATTTTTCTTTTCCCCCCATATTCTTTGACAAGAATTGCATATTTCCTTTTTCTCGATATTCTTTCACAAGAATTGTATATTTCTTTTTTCTCAATATTCTTTCACAAGAATTGTATATTTCTTTTTCTCAATATTCTTTGACAAGAATTGTATATTTCTTTTTTCCCGATGTTATTTCACAAGAACTGTATTTCTTTTTCCCGATATTATTTGACAACTGCCTCCCTCCCTCCCTCACCCGCCCTTCCCCCACCTGTGTGTGTGTGTGTGTGTGTGTGTGTGTGTGTGTGTGTGTGTGTGTGTGTGTGTGTGTGTGTGTGTTTTTCTCTGCCTCTCCATCTGTCTCACTGGATGTACTTCTGTCTGTCTGTCACTGACTGTCACCGTCTGTGTCTCTCTGTCTGTCTGTCTGTCTGTCTCTCTCTCCTTCTTTCTCATACCGCCAACTGCCTCTTTCTCTTTGGCACATAAAAACTGCAAATGTTCGAAACGCGTGAACATTACGCACGGAATTTAAACCAATCACAGCCGTGTCCCTTTATGGCGCACTGGGGGGAGAGAAAAGAGGGGACATAATTAGGAAACATGTCTTTTATAACTTCCAGCCCTCAAAGAAAACATTCATCTTGCTCGCATCTAACTGACGTAGATGAAAAGGGAGAGAAGCGAAGCCTCAGTCCAGGTTGTTAAAAAACCTTAGTTTTCCTTTTGTTATTTTCTTTTTTTTTTTTCTTTTTTTTTTTTTTTTTTTTTTTTTTTTTGCGTCTCAGTCGTTTCCTTGATATGTGGGCCCACGCAACTGACCGATTTCTGCCGACAGTCGGTGAATTCCTTGTGGCAATGACTGCTAAAGGGGAGACGTGGTCAATTCCCTGCAGCAGGGACTGGCTATAGGGAGACATGGTCAATTCCCTGTGGCAGTGACTGGCTATAGGGGAGACATGGTCAATTCCCTGTGGCAATGACTGGCTATAGGGGAGACATGGTCAATTCCCTGTGGCAGTGCTGGCTATAGGGGAGACATGGTCAATTCCCTGTGGCAATGACTGGCTAAAGGGGACATGGTCAATTCCCTGTGGCAATGACTGGCTAAAGGGAGACATGGTCAATTCCCTGTGGCAATGGCTGGCTATAGGGGAGACATGGGAGCAACTTCACCATGTTCTGTAAGCCACTGAATGAAACAAACGCCTCTGAGAGGCGTGTGTGTGTGTGTGTGTGTGTGTGTGTGTGTGTGTGTGTGTGTGTGTGTGTGTTTGAAACAATGATATTTTTCTTTCTGGTTTTCTGCCACTGGCTGGAAACAGAGACACATGCAAAAGACAAACAGACAGACATGCATACATACAAACAAATTACACATGCACGCACGCACTAAGCACACACGTGCGTGC
>JADBJO010005089.1:32259-37259 GCA_016801955.1 Conus betulinus | reverse complement strand
AGTACAGCTCGACAGTACATGGAGAGAGAATGAGAAGTGTTGAGTGGCAGGAGTGCTAGAGGTACGGTAGAGCAAAGAAACGGTTACAAAGCATGAAGCAGTACAAATGAAATGGGGAAAAAAGCAACAACAGAATCTCATTTGCATGGTTTTTTTATAAATGTCACACTCATCTTCGTTCATATCAATTCTTCAGCTGTGCTGGGCATTTATCTCTAGCCCCTACCTCCCACCCCACATTCCCCCCTTCCTGGTGCCGATTTCTGACACGTGGACATGCACAACTGCGTATGCACGCGTGCACACGCACACATGCGCACGCGCGGCGCGCACACCCACCCACATACACGCACACACACACACACACACACACACACACCACACACACACACACACACAGAGAGAGAGAGAGAGAGAGAGAGAGAGAGAGAGAGAGAGAGAGAGAGAGAGAGAGGGGCGAGAGGAGGAGATATGTCCTGCCTAGTTCAGAACACGGTATCCCAGGCCACGGTAATCGTAGTAAGGCAGCTCTCCATCGTCGATCGCCCCACATCTCCAGGTGCCGTGCCCGACGACACCGGCTAGACCCGCCGCCACCCCATGTGGCTGGAAGGATCGCTGCGCCGCCTGACACTCACCTCTCACATCAGTGTCCTTCAAAGGAGATCTGCCACCTCTCCCTCGGCGTCCGCTGCAATGTCACATTCGCAGCACACTGGACGACTGGTTTGGACACTTGGCTGCTGATAATGAATTCGAGGAATGCATTTGGCTGAACAGTTTCTAGCTTCTGAACGGGGACAGCTGTACAGCACAGACTGTGCTGCAGGTTTGCCTCTCCGTAAACAACACAGCCATTGTCACCGCAGAAAAAGCAATGAGAAGAAAGTCATATCGGGTGAGCAGAGTTTCAATGACACAGGGGTGTCAGAGATGAAGGAGGTGGGAGTGGACAGTGGGAGTGGGAGGATGGATGAATGACGTGTCATCTCCCCTACTCACGTGATGATACGACAGAGTGAAACGCAGTGATCTGCAGCAAAGCAAAGACAGAGACGAAGAGAGAATGAAGGGAAAAAGACCAAAGATAAAGGGGGGGGGGGGGGGGGGGGGGGGGGGGGGAAGCTATCATGCTGTCCATTATCAAAAAGAAGACATAATATTATCATTTGACGCAGTTTTTGTATCTTTATTTGGCGAGGTGTCTGAGAATTATGAAATTAAAGGTATGGGTTTTAGAAGCCATTTAACAGAGGCCAGTTGCAGGGGAGAAAAGGGACAGGAGGGATATGAGAGAGAGAGAGAGAGAGAGAGAGAGAGAGAGAGAGAGAGAGAGAGAGAGAGAATTAGGAATCAAGGGGGAGGTTGCAGTTTCGCAACATCTGATTAATGAGGATTAAATAAACAGAAACAGCTGTTTCAAAAGAATGAGAGAGAGAGAGAGAGAGAGAGAGAGAGAGAGAGAGAGAGAGAGAGAGAGAGAGAGAGAGAGAAATGAAATGAAGTGAAATGATATCTTTATTCCATCGGGCCCAAGGCCCTCTTTGGAAGAGGAAACAAAAACGACTATACATAACACAGCATTACATACACAAGCATAAATATACATTCAAGTTATAGTAATCTGCTGCGCTTTAAACGCTTGATAAATATAAAGTGCTAATTTTCTGACTGTATTACTATTCGTTGAGGTCAACAAGAGAGATAAACGAAAACCATTTGGATTATGAGAGAACTTTTGATCAATGAACCTTTCTCTTATGCGATTGTAAAATGGACAACATAATAAGAAGTGCATTTCGTTTTCGACAGCAACTTTACATAGTTACAAATTAAGTCTTGTGGCCTATGGTTTCTATACCAGAGAGAGAGAGAGAGAGAGAGAGAGAGAGAGAGAGAGAGAGAGAGAGAGAGAGAGAGAGAGAGAGAGAGAGAGAGAGATTAGGATTCAAGGGGGGGGGGTTGTAATTTCGCAACATCAGATTAATGAGGATTAAACAAACAAAAACAACTACTGCTTCAAGAGAGAATGAGAGACTCGTGATTCGTAACTCGTAACTCGTGACTTTAATGTGAGGCCATCAGCCTATTCACATGAGAGCACACAAGAAATAAATCAATTATATATAATTAGAACAAAAATTACTATAACTGCAACAAAATATTCTTCCATGACAGTATGAACATGCAGAATTCTATCTTAATTATACATTAATGCTTCTTAGTAAACAAAAAAGAAAAAGAGAGAGAGAGAGAGAATGAGAGAGAGAGGGAGAGAGAGAGAGAGAGAGCGAGAGACAGACAGACGAAGGAAGAGAGAGAAAGAGAGCAGAAGAGAGAGAGAGAGAGAGAGAGAGAGAGAGAGAGAGAGAGAGAGAGAGAGAGAGAGAGAGAGAGCTGTCAATGTGTGTTTCAGCTTCTTGCTGTGGTCTCTCTACCTTAATGCTGGATGTGAACGAAAACGCACCTCGGCTTTAGCAGCAAACACGAAATAGCACAATGTAATGGAGAGGCGACGGGGAATGAGAACGAGTGTTGAAAGAGAGAGAGAGAGAGAGAGAGAGAGAGAGAGAGAGAGATGAAGGGAAGGAGGGAGGGAAAATAGGAGAGAGAGAGAGAGAGAGAGAGAGAGAGAGAGAGAGAGAGAGAGAGAGAGAGGAGAGAGAGAGCGAGAGAATAATGATATTATTCAGTTTAAGGCCAAAGCCCTTTCACGAAGTAGGGTTTGAATAACGCAAAACGTACGAGAAACTTATGAAAATTGCTTCAACACGAGAATCGGTCCAGCGGGACTCGGAACCCTTGCTGGCCGCTATCTGAGGGGTCAGTGAGGCTGGACGGTCAACTGAATGCAAATCAGCTGAACACGTCCGCCAGAAGTTGTTTTCTTTCCTATTTTTTATTGCTACATTTTTTTCACACTTTTATTTTCAGTTCAAGTTTCTGTACATATAATTTCAATATTTGACAACTGAGAAGATAAGGGGAAATAGAACTTAACTCTGGACAGAAGAGAGGACAGATCATAGAAAGGAGCAACACACACACACACACACACACACACACACACACACACACACACACACACACCACACACACACACACACGCACGCACGCACGCACGCACGCACGCACGCACGCAAGAACATACAGACTATGAAAAAAAAAAAACAGAAAAAAGGAAAAAAAAAAAAACTAGTGTGGAAATTGTTTTTTTTTTTTTTTTCCCCCGCTTTTTGTTTTTCTTTTTGCGGATGAAGAGGGCAGTGCGAAGCACTAAAAAAAATGAAGAGGTGGATTTTGGCCTTAGGAAGGAAAAAAAAAAAAGAAAAAGAAAGTCACCGCCTTAGGTGCTCCATTGATCCGATAACTGAAGCCACACACACACACACACACACACACACACACACACACACACACACACACACACACACACACACACACACACACACACACACACAAAATGTGCAAGGGACAGACGACACAGGGCCTCGTCCTCCTCAGTCCTCCACTCAGACCATCGATGTGACACCTGTGGGCGCCTGTGGGCTTCCAGCTTCGGGCTGCGGACTCGCATGCTCATGTCATCGTCATCGCTCAGCACAAAGACCATCGTCTTCGTCGGCTCCAGACGGACAACTACTACTACTACTACTACTACTACTACTACTACTGCTACTACTACTATACTACTACTACTACTGCTACTGCTGCTGCTGCTGCTGCTGTTACTGCTACTTCTTCTACTACTACTAGTCAGGATAAAAGTGCAAAAACAATGACAACAACAACATATGAAGAAGAAAGGACTGAAAAATTACTGACAGAAAGCAAAGAAGAAAGGACACAAACAAACAAAAAAGTTCAGGAAGAAATGAAGACTGAAAGAAGCAGAAGACAAAGAAAAAAAAGGGGAACAAAGAAAAGAAATGAACAAACAAAGAAAAACAAAAACGTGTATAGCTGTCCCCCAAAGTCTACCCACTGTCCACTGTCCCCACGCTTTGTCCTTTTCGCTGTATCCTTTTTTCGCTTTAAATCCTTTTGGCTTTATCCTTTGGCTTTAATCCTTTTCGCTGTATCTTTTTCGCTTTATCCTTTTCGCTGTATCTTTTTCGCTTTATCCTTTTCGCTTTATCCTTTTCGCTTTATCCTTTTCGCTGTTTATCCTTTTCGCTTTATCCTTTTTTTTCGCTTATCCTTTTCGCTTTATCCTTTTGGCTTTATCCTTTTCGCTTTAAATCCTTTTTCCGCTTTATAGAAATTAAATTAAAAAAGTTCGATTATCCCTTTTTGCTTTATCCTTTTGGCTTTATCCTTTTCGCTTTATCCTTTTCGCAAACCTCACCCCTAACCTCCCTTCCCCTCCTCCTCTTTACCCCCCCCCCCCCACACACCCCCCCACACCCACTCTGCCTAACCTCCGACCCAACCACACTTATTTTAGCACAGAGAAATAAATTTTTATGTAATGTCTTTCTGTCTGTCTGTCTGTCTGCATACCTGTGTGTGTGTGTGTGTGTGTGTTTGTGTGTGTGTGTGTGTGTGTGTGTGTGGTGTGTGTGTGTGTGTGTGTGTGTGTGTGTGTGTGTGTGTGTGTGTGTGTGTGTGTGTGTGTCTCGCTCTCTGTCTCTGTCTCTTACCACCTCACCTCTCTTTCTTTCTTTCACCCACAACGACCATACCCTTCCCCCCTCACCCCCCCCTCCTCTCTCTCTCTCTCTCTCTCTCTCCTCTCCTCCTCTCTCTCTCTCCTCTCTTTCTATTAAAAATTGTGCAAAACAAAGAAACAGGAACAACTTCAAAATGTTTCCAATAACCACTGGCGCTTTTCTCTCTCTCCCTCTCTCTCTCTCTCTCTCTCTCTCTCCTCTCCTCTCTCTCTCTCCTCTTCTCTCTCTCCTCTCTCTCAGTGTTCTCTCTCCTGTTATCCAGTGTTCGCACACCCCCTCATATTATGAAATGAAAAATCACTTCAAAGACTTATCATTTTTCCGATA
>JADBJO010005089.1:25000-30950 GCA_016801955.1 Conus betulinus | reverse complement strand
CCTCTTTTTTCTCTGGTCCTTAAAAAAACCGCAAAGTGAGGAGAAAAGGAGGTGGGGGTGGGGGGGTGGGGGGTGAGAAAAAGAGGGGCACATAATTAGGAAACATGCCTTTGATAAACTTCCAGCCCTTAAAGAAAACATTCATCTTGCTCGTAGATGAAAAGGGAGAGAGGCGAAGCCCAGAGTCCCGGCCAGGTTGTTAAAACTTTACTTTTCCTTTTGTATTAATTATGCTTTTTTTTTTAGCGTCTCAATCGTTTCCTTGATATGTGGGCCCGCGCAACTGACCGATTTCTGCCGACAGTCGGTGAATTCCCTGTGGCAATGACTGGATAAAGGGGAGATGGTCAATTCCCTGTGGCAATGACTGGCTAAAGGGGAGACATGGTCAATTCCCTGTGGCAATGACTGGCTAAAGGGGACATGGTCAATTCCCTGTGGCATAGACTGGATAAAGGGGAGATGGTCAATTCCCTGTGGCAATGACTGGAGAAAGGGGAGACGGGTCAATTCCCTGTGGCAATGACTCCAATTCCCTGTGGCAATGACTGGAGAAAGGGGAGACGTGGTCAATTCCCTGTGGCAATGACTGGATAAAGGGGAGATGGTCAATTCCCTGTGGCAATGGCTGGAGAAAGGGGGAGACGTGGTCAATTCCCTGTGGCAATGACTGGATAAAGGGAAGACATGGTCAATTCCCTGTGGCAATGACTGGCTATAGGGGAGACATGGTCAATTCCCTGTGGCAATGACTGCTATAGGGGAGACATGGTCAATTTCCTGTGGCAATGACTACCTTTAGGGGAGGGACATGGTCAATTTCCTGTGGCAATGACTACCTATAGGGGAGATGGTCATTTCTCTGTGGCAATGACTGGCTATAGGGGAGACATGGTCAATTCCCTGTGGCAATGACTGCTATAGGGGAGATATGGTCAATTCCCTGTGGCAATGACTGGCTATAGGGGAGACATGGTCAATTTCCTGTGGTAATGACTACCTATAGGGGAGATGGTCATTCCCTGTTGCAATGACTGGCTATAGGGGAGACATGGTCAATTCCCTATGGCAATGACTGGCTATAGGGGAGACATGGTCAATTCCCTGTGGCAATGACTGGCTATAGGGGGGACATGGTCAATTCCCTGTGGCAATGACTGGCTAAAGGGGGGACATGGTCAATTCCCTGTGGCAATGACTGCCTATAGGGGAGCAACTTTACTATATTGTATAAGCCACTGAATTCAACAGACAGCTGTGAGAGGTGGTATGTTGTTTGTTTGTTTTGCTTGATTGTGTGTGTGTGTGGTGTGTGTGTGTGTGTGTGTGTGTGTGTGTGTGTGTGTGTGTGTGTGTGTGTGTGTGTGCATGCTTGCGTGCGTGTGTGTGTGTGTGTGTGCGCGCGCGCGCGCGTGTGTGCGCTTGATTGAGCACGTGAGCACTCCAAGACACACAAAGAACGACAATCCTGACTCATAATGTCAATGGCGAAAAAACAGTGTATGGAACTTGATCTCTCATCAAGCAACCGCCCACACAGCCACAGAAAAAACAGAAACCTCTCGCAGCAGAAACGTTTACCTCATCACAATACCGGAGATGCCCAGGGGACACACAAAGAACACAGGCCAAACACACTGCTGTTCTCCTCCTCAATATGACAGTTTATTGAAATACAGCTAGAGTGCACACATCGGAGAGAGAGAGAGAGAGATAGAGAAGAGAGAGAGAGAGAGAGAGAGAAGAGTCGGAGAGAGAGAGAGAGAGAGAGAGAGAGAGAGAGAGAGAGATATTTTAGCCGTAGGGAGGGCTGAGATATGGTAGAGGCAGTATATAAAAAAGGAATTAAAAAAAAAAAAAAAAGAAAGAAGAAAAAAAAAGCAAACAAAAAGCACATGAACTACTATCAATAATATGAAAACAAAAACAATAACAATAAAAGACCAGTATATACGATCATATATGCATGGTCGAGTTATAACATTTTACTCATCGTCAATTAATGATTCGTCAAAGACAGACAGGGAACAAGCACAGACCGTAATATAAAGGTATGAGGACAAAGACAGACAGGGAACAAGCACAGACCGTAATATAAAAGTATGAGGACAAAGAAAAGACAGGGACAAAGAAAGAAAGCAAAGACCGTAATGAGAAGGCATGAGGACAAAGAGAGACAAGGGAAAACATCGACAGTACCGCATGTGAGTTGGGACGAAGAGAGACCGAGGCGAAGCATAGACAGTCATGTAAGGGAATCAGGTTAAAGACAGACAGAGAACAACACAGATGGTAATGTCTGGGGGTGAGACAAAGAGACACAGGGAACAAGCATAATATAGTAGTGCAAAGGGATAGGGACCTAAAAAGACAGGGGGGAAGCGTAGACAGTAGCTTAACGGGGTAGTGACAGACTGGGAACAAACTCAGATAGTAATGTGAAGGGATAAGGACTTAGAAAGGAACTCAGCACAATCAACCAACGGGGGCAGGAAATGCAAGCGTTCGGTAACATACATAGATAGGAACATAAGGGGGCTGAGAAACAAACACACATTCATAAGTGTTGAAGTATCGAAGTAAGTAAGTATTAAAGGCACAGGTCGGAACTTACAAAGAAGTTACGTGAATGGAGACAGAGAACTGGAGAATATGCACAGCTAGTGAGATAAGGAACAAGGTACACATAAAAGAACACACACAGAGAAGTGAATTGAGACAGGGAGAATGGGGAATACGCACTATCAATAATGTAAGGAACAGAGGGACTATAGGCCAAAAACATACTGAGATGCAAGTGAATTGGGACACAGAAAGACAAACTATGGTTAGCTGGTAACAGGGAACAAATAACGGTACAGATAAACAAACTGAGACACAGTAAAATGGGAAGCACATCCAGTTGATAATGTAAAGGACGTGGAACACGTAACAGCAGTGATTAGGGACGCAGATGAACAGGAAACATGCACAGTTATTAATATAAGGGATGAACATAGACAGAAGTGCTTTGGGGCACAGAGAAATGTGAAATATGTTCAGTTCGTAATATATAATATAAGGGATTGGGAACATGTTACAGAAACATACAGAGAAGTGATTCTGGACACAGAGAAATGTTAAGATATGGTCAGTAATATAAGGGATAGGGAACGTGTAACAGAACATACAGAGAGGTGATTCTGGACACAGAGAAATGTTAGATATGTTCAGTAATATAAGGGATAGGGAACATGTTACAGAACATACAGAGATGTGATTCTGGACACAGAGAAATGTTAGATATGTTCAGTAATATAAGGGATTGGGAACATGTAACAGAACATACAGAGAAGTGATTCTGGACAGAGAAATGTGAAATATGTACAGTTGGTAATATAAGGATTGGGAACATGTAACAGAACATACAGAGAAGTGATCTGGGACACAGAGAAAATGTGAAATATGTTCAGTAGGCAATATAAGGGATTATGAACATGTAACAGACCACACAGAGAAGTGAATGGGGACGCAAAAAAAGGAAAATATTCACAGTTGGTAATATAAGAGATAGGGGGCATAGAACAAAACATACAGAGATGTTAGCAGAAGAGAGCAAGAGCATGTATTCAAATGAAAATATATAGGGATATATAAAGAGATGAACTCTGAATTTGAGGGAAGGGGGAATGTAAGATATGTAAGAGAACAGGAAGAGGACGAGGCAGAGAGAGATTTATAGTCAATATACCAGAGACAAGACGCAGATATACAGATGGGGACCTACTAATTTCATATGTCCACAATTATTATTTTGCCCGTTTTCCCAGCGAAACAAAATTATCATTCTTCAAGAAAACTGTTGCAATCGGGACGTCAGCTGTTGTCACTGTTTTCTCGAGGAACACAAGTTGTCATCTTACAAGAAAAAAGTGATAATTGTGAAATCAGTTGTAATCGCCGTTTCCCCGGGAGAAAAAAAAGTTACTGTCGGTCAAGAAAAGTTTTGATACATACATCACCCCATGAAATACTATTTTCTTCAACAGTAATGACGGCTTCCCTTGGAGAAAGTAATTAAAGACTTTGAAAGCTCGTATACTTCCATACATTCGGGAACGGAAAGATGCGTCAGTTGGATTGTATAGAGATGGGCACAAAACCATCCGCGGTGGCGCATTGGTTAACGTCCAACGCCGTGTTGGATATGAGCGTGAATATTCCACGAAGAAAATGCGTCACTCACAACAGCGGTTTTTTTTGTTTTTTTTTTTTTTTTGTGCACACAAATCAATAAATTGATAATCGAATAAATAAGTAAGAGCCGCCAGCAGTTACGGGACAAAAAAAAAAAATTCTCGTTGTCTTCTGCTTAGAAAAAAAACGTGTCTATTTTGCTGGTTTGCTGCGAAGATGAAGGCGGATTAAAAACGGAAAGACGCTGGCTGGACTCAGAGATCGGACTGCTCAAGCTTTGTCTTTCTTTTTCCCCCGTCTCTTTTGCCATACATGTATATCGATACATGCGTCAGACTATGCGATTCTCAGAGTATACGTTTCCCGCGATTCGTAACCTTTTGGCGCCACATTTGCCCTCTGATTTATCGACTTCTGCCGGTGCAGCATGTGAAAAACTCTACCCCTCAAAAAACACTATCAAGGGAAATTATCTGATAGGGTTTTCAACAGAATGCCCCTGTTCAAATCCCCCATAAAAAAGCCTCCCTTTGAAAGACAACTGTTTTTCCATCAAATATTAATACCGAACTCGTTGAACATGGCTGAACGTGAGTGTTTATTCGGCATCATCTGAAAGTTTAAGGTGTTTCTAATCAAGTTCACTTTGATTTCTGACAAAATGGAAGAACAGCGGGGAAAAATCATGTTTGAAGTGGAGTGAGCGGTGCTGTTTTTTGTTGTTGTTGTTGTTGTTGTTGTTGTTGTTTTTGTTTTTGTTTTTTGCGTGTAGTGGCTCTAGCGTATTACACCGGCTTCTGTCGTGATGAAATCAAAGAAAAACAACAGCGAGGACCTCAAAACTTTTTTTTTCATATTAACTCCACCACTAGACATGCAAAGCAAAAATGCACAAATATTAAAATCAACTAAGCTTTATTTACCAAGATTTCGGCTTGACTTCGTTCTGACGACGCAAGTATCAATAAATGCGTGCCACATTACTCTTACACTTCAGAAAACTACAGATCAATATATAACCCCAGAGGCATCCAGCATACTATCAATAAGGACAAAAGCAGTGATGCGAACTTGAAATTTATGTTAAAAAAAAAGATTGTTCGTGTTTAAAGCCTTTGAAGGTCTGCTACAGACACGGGAAATGTCCTTTTTTCAGTCTCTACCATCTCTGACCTTTCAGTGACGTAATTCCTACGTCACTCATTGCTGACTCCTCTATAATGGGTCTGCCACAACCTGTAGTACCCTGAAGCTGAAATGTAGTCCACCTACTTATCTTCTCCACTCAGATTTGAACACACGATGGCGAACACCTAACAACTGTTCAGTTGTTCTTTTCTGCTTCCTGGATTTTTGCTGTCAAAATAAAAAAAAATGGCAAAATGCATTTTCAATACAGTGTTTTGACTAAACAATACGAAATTCTTTGACAACATGAGAGATAGAGATATGTACTAGGTATGTAATACGATTATATTTGGAACCAAGGTGATGTTATGTGTTCACTTTTCACTTCAAGGGAAACGTTCAATGCTTCGTGATATAAAAAAAAAAATTAAAAGAAAAACTAAAACCAAAAACAGCAAAAAGAAAGAAAGAGAGAAAGATAAAAAAGGAAAAGAGAAGACAGAAAGAAAGAAAGAAAGAGGAAAAAGAAAGGAAGAAAGAGAAAATGGAAGAACGAACGAGAAAGAAAGAAAAAAAAAAAAGATAGAAAGAAAAAGATAGAAAGGAAAAGAAAGAAAGAAAGAAAGAAAGAGAGAGAGAGAGAGAG
>JADBJO010005089.1:17500-20000 GCA_016801955.1 Conus betulinus | reverse complement strand
GTGTTTTCTGTTGACAGTGTTTTGTCTGTAGGATCAATGTCGACAGGTGTTGTCTGTAGGATCAATGTCCACAGGTGTTGTGTACATCGTCAATACTGACAGGCATTGCGTGTAGGGTCAATGTCGACAGGTGTTTTTGTAGAATCAGTATTTACATAGGTGATTAGATTGGAGGTCTCAAAGAGTGAAATGTCAAAGGTTAACTGATTCGAAAGTTCTGAAAGCGGGACGCGTGCAGTAAGTAAGCAAAACGCGCAGGGTTTAGCCTTCTTTCTCACAGGTTGTTTTCATCGTGTGTTTGAAATGTCACTGAACTTTTGAACCGACAAGACGGAGGTATTCTTGTCACGCACAGAACACGGTTAGTGTATAATGCAGCGTTTTTATATTCATCGTTACGCTACTCGTATTCATTTACACATTATCCATACGTGCTACATATGAAGCATAGAAGCATTAAAAAGCAAACAAGAAAACAACTGTGTCACATAGAAAGAGCCCAGGTTGGAGAAAGATACCTCTATCAAAATAATACAGAAAGTAAAAAAGTGAAAACAAGAGGAGTAAAACTGACTACTCCCCTCCCCCCTTCTCCTCTTCAAAACGTTCCTGCTTTTTTTTTTTTTTTCATAATGTTACTTTGTCCACACGTCATAAGTATCCTATCCAAGTGCTTAAACAGGGACCAGAAATAAAATAGACTAAACACAGGCCGACAACTAAAGGCCCACAGAAATAAATGAAAACGTTACATTAAAAAAAAAAGTTCTTTAGACGCTGTCAGAAATGAATGCGTTATGCAAAAGCTTTTAACGGAAGCCACAAATAAACACATTACACCGAAGCTTTTGAAAGCTATCGGACATAAATACATCAAAGAAATTTGCGGGCTTTGTCCGGTTGGGTTTTTGTTTGTTTTAGAACACCAGAAATGAGCACATTAAAGAAAGGGTTTAAAGGACAACAGAAAAGATATGATTTTAAAACATCAAATGAACGCTCAGAAAAACTGCCAAGAATGAAAATATTAATTTTTTGTAAGAGCACCAGGAATGAACACACTGAATGAGGTCGTTCGAACGGTTGAAACCCTCCCGAAATTACCTTATTAAATAAAGGCTTTTAAAGGTCGCCATAAATGAACACTTTAAGAGGAAAACCTTTTGAAGACCACCGTATATCAATACAGTATACGAATGATTAAAAAGCTCGGAGATATGAACATGTTACACAAACGCATGAAAGGGCACCATCAATGAACTTAAATAAATGTTTTTAAAGGTCACCAGAGATGACAACATAACCAAACACACTTCGGAGCGCCCTTAATGAACACATCAAACAAAAACCTTAAAAAAAAATAAAAAAAAAATTTTTTTTTTTTAAACCGAAAACAAATTAAAACATCTTTAAAAGGTTTTAAGGGACCATCATATCTTTGCACATCAAACAAAAGTTCACAATAGCCTCCAGAAGTAATGTGTTAAGCAAAGCATTTTAAAAGGCGCCAGAAAGAGCACAGTAAACAGAGACTTTTGAATATCTAGAGAATGCATA
This sequence comes from Conus betulinus, assembly GCA_016801955.1. NCBI lineage: Eukaryota > Metazoa > Mollusca > Gastropoda > Neogastropoda > Conidae > Conus > Conus betulinus. The sequence goes on along the minus strand of JADBJO010005089.1, from coordinate 18,443 downwards.
GATTAATCAGCGCCGGAAGAGTGTAATCACCGAAGATTTTCTTTCCAAGACTTAGAGAAATGAAAACACAAGAATGAAGACTTTTTAAAGGGTGCTAGAAAAAACGTATATTCAACACTGAATTTAAAACAAAACCAGAAATACATATACAACAGAGAGGCTTTTACACAAAGACATCCGTAAATGAGCACATTTAACATGCCTTTCAAAAATGCCCAAAATGAACAAGTCCTCAAACGCAATCAGAAAACGCAAGAAATGAACACATTTAACAAAGGCTTTTAAACGTTGGAGGAAACGAATATGTTATGGCATATAAAGGATATCATGAATGAACATATAACCAAAAGCTGTTAAAGAACACTGAAAATGAATATGTTTAACAAAGGCTGTTAAAGGAAGCTGAAAATGAATGCCTTAAACAAAAGCTATTGAAAAAACACTGGAAATGAATAGACTGTTTGACAAAGGTTACAAATGAACATCGGAAATGAACACATTTAAGAAAGGCTTTTGAGCGACATTGGAAACGAACACATTTAACAGAAGCTATTACAGAACACTGGAATTGAGCAGAACTAACAAACGCTATCAAAGAACGGCGGGAATGGGCACATTAAACAAACATTATCAAAGAACGAAAAAAAAAAAACCACTTAACAAAGTCTGTCGAAAAAGAAATCGTCCGAAATCAACATGTCTAACAAAGGCTAATGGCGACAGCCGGCAATAGACAAGGTAAACCGGGGCTGTAAAAGACAGTCAAGAGTGAACTCGTCAAACATGAACCTTTCAAACAGATCCAGAAATGAATACATTGAATTTTAAATAACGCTCAAATAAATATTGTCAATCAAACACTAGACAACGTTTCCTTTTATTCGAACGATACGGAAAGGATTCCAAAGTACTGCTTCCCCGACACCACTTTACTGCTACCCGA
>JADBJO010005089.1:10000-12500 GCA_016801955.1 Conus betulinus | reverse complement strand
AGAGGCAGAGGAGAGAGAGAGAGAGAGAGAGAGAGAGAGAGAGAGAGAGAGAATGAACGAACGAACGAACGAATGAATCTTTTTTAATGAGGGAAAAACGAATGCGAATGCGAATGCGAATCTTTTATTCAGATTAAGGCCAAAGCCCCCATACTGAAGGGAATGTAATATATGTCATGAATAAAACGAATCAAAATGCTAATGACAAAATACTGTAAATTAAGAAACAAACAAACAAACATACCCTCAAGATATTGCAGTCTGAATTCTCTTGTTTCCTTCATAAACATACTTAGCTAAATTCAATAGTGTGTTCTCATTACTTGTCGATAATAAGAGAATGAGTCTAAAGTTACACGGTTCTGTATAATATTTGGATTGGATCAGTTTTATTCTTAAATCACTCAGAGCAGGACAGCAAAACAAAAAATGTATTTCATCTTCCCTTGCTTTTTTTTACATAAGCGACATGTTAGATCACTTTCAACAACATTGCTATACCTAAAACGATGGCAAGCAATGTCAGATACACCAAATCTAAATTTGTGTCAGTGCACACCTAACGTATCTATTCATTTTCATCTTAATATAATGTTCTAATACATGCGTCGATTTAAAGAGTTTGTACTGAACAAATCTATCACTATTATACATATGGTCATGCCAGTCCTGCCACCTGCAATCGATAATCCTCTGTTTAAAACAATGTAGAAATTCTGATATATTTTCAACACCTTGGTTATCCCAAACAAATCCAAACCCATATGATTTTAAACATTGTCGAACATTTGAAGCCCAAGTCCTCTTACCATTATTGTCTCTAACTTCAACAACATCCTGTACCTTTATAGGGTATCCTGCATTCGTCCATTCTCGTTAATTTGAGCCAATATTTATATACACTTCAAATAAGAATTTAAATAAACAGGATATCTTCCGAGTTCACCGTATACCAAATCATTAGGAGTTCTACTATCCACATTCAAAAAGCGCTTCAACGCATATAAGTGAACTTTCTCAATTAAGGCACCTTTCTCAAAAGCCCATATTTCTGCTCCATACTGTAAGATTGGCTGCACCTGTGAATCGAATAATTTGATAAAAACACTGAATGAATTACAGTCCAACTTGTACAAGATATGAAGAATAACTATGACTGCCTTTTTCGCTCTGTTCATTATATCCTGACAAGCAAATTCAAAACTAAGTTTGGTTGTAAAATAAATACCAAGATATTTATAAGCATTAACCACAACAATCTCTCACCTCCATAAGTCCATCTTTCAGCACGCCCCAGATATCCCCCTTTACGAAACACGACAATGTTTGTCTTACTCATATTAACTTTTAATTCTAGTTTGTTGCTGTGGAGTACAAATTATTTAGTTGTCTCTGGAGACCGACCACTGATACTGCTAGTAAAATAATATCATCAGCAAAAAGCAGCATAAATAATTCTAGAATGTCAAAAGTTACACCATGTCGACCATTTTCAATTATTTCCAAGGCTAACTCATTAATAAATAGAGAAAATAATACTGGGCTGCATACATCACCTTGTTTGACCCCACTTGTACACATGACATACTCAGATAATTCTGCACCCGATCTTATTTTTGCTTTTACCTCACAGTACATACTTTTTATGCAACGATACAATTTACCTTTTATTCCATTTTTTAACAAAACAGGCCATAATAATCTTCGAGAAATTGAATCAAAAGCCTTTTCAAAATCAACAAAAGCAACATATAACTTTTGATTATACACAAATTGTTTCTGAACAGCAGCAAGTAGGGTAAATATATGATCAATTGTGGAAAACCCTCTTTTAAAATCCCGCCTGATGTTCTCCAGTTATATTGTGTTGGAAAGAATCTATTATTTTACCGTTATTTAAGAAGGGCGATGTTAACAAGGTAAATAATTATAGAGGTATTTCATTAAGTAATATTTGTAGCAAAATTTATAGCTCTGTTATTAATAGTAGATTGCAAGAATGGGTAAGTCAAAACAATATAAACTGGAGAACATCAGGCGGGATTTAAAAGAGGGTTTTCCACAATTGATCATATATTTACCCTACTTGCTGCTGTTCAGAAACAATTTGTGTATAATCAAAAGTTATATGTTGCTTTTGTTGATTTTGAAAAGGCTTTTGATTCAATTTCTCGAAGATTATTATGGCCTGTTTTGTTAAAAAATGGAATAAAAAGGTAAATTGTATCGTTGCATAAAAAGTATGTACTGTGAGGTAAAAGCAAAAATAAGATCGGGTGCAGAATTATCTGAGTATGTCATGTGTACAAGTGGGGTCAAACAAGGTGATGTATGCAGCCCAGTATTATTTTCTCTATTTATTAATGAGTTAGCCTTGGAAATAATTGAAAATGGTCGACATGGTGTAACTTTTGACATTCTAGAATTATTTATGCTGCTTTTTGCTGATGATATTATTTTACTAGCAGTATCAGTGGTCGGTCTCCAGAGACAACTAAAT
>JADBJO010005089.1:0-2500 GCA_016801955.1 Conus betulinus | reverse complement strand
TGAAAGGCATGTTAAAGGTGCTCTTTACGGATGTCTTTGTGTAAAAAGCCTCTTGTTGTATATGTATTTCTGGGTTTGTTTTTAAATTCAGTGTTGAAATATACGTTTTTTCTAGCACACTGTAAAAAGTCTTCCATTATTGTGGTTTCATTTCTCTAGTCTGGGACAAGGAAATCTTCGGTGATTACACTCTTCCGGCGCTGCTTAATCTATGCATTCTCTAGATATTCAAAAGTTCTCTGTTTACTGTGCTCTTTTCTGGGCGCCTTTTAAAATGCTTTGCCTAACACATTACTTCTGGAGCATTGTGAACTTTTGTTTGATTGTGCAAAAAGATATGATGGTCCATTAACCTTTTAAAAAGATGGTTTAATTGTTTTCGGTTTAAAAAAAAAAAAAATTTTTTTTTATTTTTTTTTAGGTTTTTGTTTGATGTGTTCATTAAGGGGCGCTCCGAAGGGTGTTTGGTTAGGTTGTCATCTCTGGTGACCTTTAAAACCATTTATTTAAGTTCATTGATGGTGCCCGGTCATGCGTTTGTGTAACATGTTTCATATCGCCGAGCTTTTTAATCATTCGTTTACTGTATTGATAATAGCGGTGGTCTTCAAAAGGTTTTCCTCTAAAATGTGTTCATTGATGGCGGACCTTTATGAAAGCCGTTATTTAATAATGGTAATTTCGGGAGGGTTTCAACCGTTTCGAACGACTCATTAAGGTGTTCATTCCTGGTGCTCGTACAAAAAACTTAATATCATATCTTGGACAGTTTTTTCTGAGCGTCATTCATGATGTTTAAATAATAATATCTTTTCTGTTGTCTTTAAACCCTTTCTTTAAGGTGCTCATTCTGGCTGGGTCTAAAAACAAAACAAAAAAACCCAACCCGGGACAAAGCCCGCAAATTTTCTTTGATGTATTTATGTCCGATAGCTTTCAAAAGCTTCGGTGTAATGTGTTTATTTGTGGCTTCGTTAAAAGCTTTGCATAACGCATTCATTTATGACAGCGTCTAAGAACTTTTGTTTTTAATGTAACGTTTCATTTTTTCTGTGGGCCTTAGTTGTCGCCTGTTGTTTAGTATATTGTATCTGGTCCTGTTTAAGCACGTGGAATAGGATTACTTATGACTTGTGGACAAAAGTAACATATGAAAAAAAAAAGCAAGGACCGTTGGAGAGAGGAAGGGGGGAGGGGATTAGTCAGTTTTACTCCTTTGTTTTCACTTTTTTACTTCGTATTATTTTGATAGGGATCTTTCTCCAACCGGGGCTCTTCTATGTGACACAGTTGTTTTTTGTTGCTTTCTTAAGCTTATATGCTTCATATGTAGCACGTATGGATAATGTGTAAATGATACGAGTAGGTAACGATGGAATTAAAAAACGCTGCATTATAACTAACCTGTTCTGTGGCGGACAAGAATACCTCGGCTTGTCGTTCAAAAGTTCAGTGACATTTCAAACACACGATGAAAAAATCAACCTGTGAGAAAGAAGGCTAAACACCTGCGCGTTTTGCTTACTTCTGCACAGCGTCCGCTTTCAGAACTTTCGAATCAGTTGAACCTTTGACAGTTCACTCTTTGAGACCTCCAAATATAATACCGATGTAATACTGATTCTACAAAAAACACTGTCGACATTGACCCTAACGCATGCCTCGTCAGTATTGACGAGGTAAACCACACATGTGGACATGGATCCTTACAGACAACACCTGTCGACACTGATCATACAGACACAACCTGTCAACAGAAAACACCCGGTCAACACTGATTCTGCAGACCACACCCTGTAAAATGATCATACAGTCACACACCTGTCGACCTTGATCTAAAGCCAAACCTGCGACAGTGATCCTACAGACAACACCTTGTAGACATTGATCTACACTCTGCACATGGGCCACATTGATCTAACAGATACCCTGTCGACATTGACTGAAAGAACTAAGTGAACATGACTCTACAGCTACACTGGTCGACCGGACCTGGTATACAACACCTGTAGACATTGATCCTACAGACACACCTGTCGACATGATCCTACAGACAACACCTGTCAACTGAGCTACATATACGGTCGACATTAACCCAACAGAAAATCCGTGGGGGGGGGTCGACACTGATTCCTACCGACAGCAACTGTCAACATTGATCATAAAGACAACACTGTCGACATTGATCCTACAGACAAAACCTGGCGACATGATCCTACCGACAACACCTGTCAACCTTGACGCTACATATAACCTTCGACATTACCCCAACAGATCACCTGTCGATATGGGATCTACAGACAACACAGGTCGACTTGATCCTACATGCAAACACCTGTCGACATGATCCACGGACAACGCCTGTCGACTGTATCCTACAAACAACACGTCGACATTGATTATGCGACAACACCGTCACTTTGATCCTACAGACAAACCTGTCGACATTATCCTAAAGAAAACACCCTACTAACATCGCCCTAAATACAAACCTGTCGAC
>JADBJO010005088.1:122500-174131 GCA_016801955.1 Conus betulinus | reverse complement strand
TTGAACTTTGAAGCACAGAAGATGAAACCCAACGAATCATGTCCTGACAGCCACTATCGCTGCCTCAGTAGGTACGAGGACTGCCTGCCTGTCTATACGAGATGCAATGGGATGCACGACTGTCTTGACCACCAGGATGAAGAAGGATGTCAGGATCTCAGGTGTCCAGGGTTTTTCCGGTGTAGACTTTCGAAAATCTGTGTGCACCATGGTAACCTGTGTGATGGCTGGCCTCACTGTGTGATGCGTGATGATGAACTGGCGTGTGGCTCAGCCTGTCCAGAAAGATGTCTTTGTCAGGGTGATGCTTTTTTGTGCTTTCAGCCCTTCCCCTCAGTACTCTTCCCCCACCTCCCGTCATTGAATGCCACAGGTTCTGGAATGACACTGTCTGATGTGAGTAACAATGTTTATCTCCTCCATTTAGTTCTAGCCCAGTGTTCATTAATCCAAGTACCTCAGGTATCATTGCTAAACTTGAGGTTTCTTGACCTCAGTGATAACAGACTCCAGCAAGTTAACATGACGTCTTTCCTTTGTTTAGAAAATCTGCAGTCATTGTCGATGTCCAACAATCCTCTTGTTTCACTACACCGTGGTCTCTCACTTGTCAATGAACAAAGCTCACTAACAACTGTAGATTTGTCACACACCACTCTCAAAGTGTTTGATCCTGAAGTGCTGGGAAAATTTTGTCGCTTGCAAAAACTCAATTTAACTTTTACCTCTATTCATGCAATTAGTCCTGGTGGTTTTCAGTATACCCCACGGGTAGCTGAAATTCTCTTGCATGAAAGTCCTGTGAAAATATTTCCTGCTGATATTTTTAAAGGCCTTTTTTCATCTACGTTCAATATCTGCACAGAACTACAAACTCTGTTGTGATGAAATACTTCCTGAAGACTTTGACAAATCGTCTTGCTTTGCCCCAAAAGATGAAGTCTCATCCTGCGGAGACTTGCTGCGATCTTGGACGTACCGCGGAGTTTTGTGGCTAATGTCTTGTCTGTCCATTACTGGAAACCTCTTCTGTTTCTGTGCACGTGTGTTTTCAAAGAGCATGACCTCTTTGAGTGGCTTTGGTGTGTTTGTCACGAATCTTACCATGGCTGACTTTTTGATGGGTGTCTACATGCTTATCATTGGCGTGGCTGACGAACAATACCGCGGAAGATACCTTCACCATGATGACACGTGGAAAAACAGCGTGACGTGTAAGTTCTCTGGTTTTCTGTCTCTGATGTCGAGTGAGGTGTCGGCTCTAATCATCTGCCTTATTACGCTGGATCGGTTCGTGGTCCTTCGCTTTCCATTCAGCAACCTGCACTTTGGTAAAGATCAGCAACAGTGGTTTCTGCATTGGCTTGGTTGGTTGGCTGGGTTTCTGCGCTGTGTTACCTTTGCTGCCAGTGACATCACACTGGGAGTTTTACAGTCAGACAGGTATTTGTATTCCACTGCCAGTTACAAGACAACAGTTTAAAGGAAAGGTATACTCCTTCACTGTGATGATCATCTTTAATTTCAATCTGTTTTTTACTCATTTCGGCTGGTCAGGCCTTCATCTACTGGTCAGTACAGAGAAAATGCATTGAAAACCCAACACCACTAAAGTGTCACGTGACATGACCATCGCTCAAAGGTTGATTACTGTTGCAGTAACAGATTTCATGTGCTGGTTTCCCATTGGGCTGTGTGGAGTTTTAGCTTCGCTTGGTACCCCTGTCTCTGGAGAGGTGAATGTGGCCCTCGCTATACTTGTACTACCCTTAAACTCTGCCGTCAATCCCTTCATGTACACGTTCAACACTCTCGTCGAGAAGCGGAGGAAAAATCAAAAGAAAACGAGCTTCTAAGATGGATGCATACTCACAAGGATCTGGTTGAATGCTGATCACAATCGCACCCAACACACAGAAGAATAAGTGATAAGGCAATGATTATACTGGAACTGTCATTCAAGCGTATTCAATCATTTCTCAAAAACACGTCAAAAGGCTGGACAAACACACACACATGATTACGAAAAGTTTTGTTACTGGCTGCTTGTAGAGCGCGAGCAGCCACCCTCTTGTACAAATTGTACGAAAAAACAGAAACAGCCCCGCCCCCCCTCCCCTTTCTTTCTCTATCCTCTGTGTCTCACTCACAAATTTTTAATCTATCCAGATTCAGATTCAGATTCAGAAAACTTTATTATCTCTCGTTAAAAGAGAAATTACATTCGTGACCTCTGCCCTAAAAGTTTAGACATACATATTTATAGTTACGAACGTGACACTGAAAATTAAAAGTACTTTCTAACAATAAAACATGCGTGTTTCACCAAAATGGGAATTCAGTCTTTCTCCTTTTTGGTAGTGCAAATAAAGCATGCGCACTCAGCCACTCATAATCATATATATACATACATGTGTGCACGTATGAGAGAGAGAGAGAGAGAGAGAGAGAGAGAGAGAGAGAGAGAGAGAGAGAGAGTGATTTATCATTAAAAATCATTAAGATAAGACATATTCCAGACATTTCTATTCCTCACTGTTCCAGGACATGCACACATAACACACACACACACACACGCACACACACACACACACACACACACACACACACACACACACACACACACACTCCAGCACCTATACTTTCCCGCTTGCTCACAGACATACACACCCGCGCACATGCTTGTGTCACAGGTGATCCACCGCCTCTTCTTACACGCTGTGTGTTTGTTTAAAAGCGCAATGGATTTGAACACAAAGCTCGTTTTTGTTTGCATCTGCTTAGCTCTCATACAACTCACTCATACTCTCCTGTCTCTCACCAACAATCTTACCACACATGTTCACAACGCTATCCAAGAGTTTGCTGTTTTTCAAATTAAGATTTCCATACCAGCAAATGCATGAAAAAGTCAAGACAGACGCAAATAGAACTCCTGTAAAATGTTTTAAGAATTTTTTGGCTGGACATGCAGATTCCTCAATTTGCGTAGGAAACACATTCTGGTTTGACATTTTTTGTATGCAGACTTGGTGTGTGTGTATTCAAAGTGAGCTTATTGTCTAATGTTGTGCCAGGATAGTCACATAGATTCCATGAGAGAGAGAGAGAGAGAGAGAGAGAGAGAGAGAGAACGCCAAAGAGTATTTTCTACCAAAAGCACCAAACCATTAATTCATGTATATACAGACTTTACATACAGATTATATACACAAAGGCATAATAAAATGTCAAGGACAGGCACAGATGAGAACATGAATATGTACACGGACATTTCCTTTCCCTATGATGATGATGATCATGAACGTTAAATCCCCTTCTCCATTCTCTTACAGAAAGTCATCTGGGAATAGGTGGGTGGGGAGTCATCTTAGTCATGATCATATTAACTCCCCCTGTGTTACAAAGTTACTCCCTGGGAGTCAGAAAACACGTGTATACATTAACTCCCAGGGGAGTTATTCTAAACTGTGAAAAACTGACCCCCCTTAGTGGACAGGAAGTTAAACTTTTACACACCTGGATTAACTCCCGGGAGTTAATCTGGATATAGTACAGACTACTAACTCCCTGGGGGGGGGGGGGGGGGGGGGGGGGGGTCATTCTGTTACAGGGTGGGAGTTAAGTCTGATACATGTACAAAATGACTCCCCCTTAATGTTTTCAAGAATTTGTTGAGACTTGTACGAAAAAGATTTTAGAACATTTTGAAGTTTTACTGAGTGGAGTTATTTTTGCACAGGGTGGGAGTCATTCTATTTTAACTCCCGGGGAGTTAAAATTTACATATGATCAGTTTAACTCCCTGGGAGTTAAACCATTCAGGGAGTTAAAACTTTTCGTTACACCGGAAAGTTGCTCCTTCCACCACTTGTAAGAGAGAGGGTGGAGGTGACACTTTAACATAATTTTAATAGAGAAAACATTCAAAGTCCTTCCCCTTGAGGACACACCGACCCACCCCCAACTCTCGTCACAGTGGGGTGGAATGGGGGCGGGTGGGGGGGGGGTGGTGATTTGGGGGATGCTGCAAAGACAGAGCTGTGATGTTTGACTCTTCACTACCCACTTGGGGAATCTTATAGGTCATGGCCGGTAACAGCATGAATGATGATTTGTTTTCCTTGTGCGGTGGGGGCGGGGAGAGAGTGGACAGGGGTGGAGCGGGGGTGGAGGGGAATGGAATGAGATGGGTTTGGATCTGGGACTTTTCAAAAGAGGCAACTGGGGCTGTTGAGTCTCTGTAGCCCCCGTATAATCCATCGAGAGAGCGAGCGAGCGAGCGAGCGAGCGAGCGAGAGAGAGAGAGAGAGAGAGAGAGAGAGAGAGAGAGAGAGAGAGAGAGAGAGAGAGAGAGAGAGAATGGGATGAAAATGAAATCTGGCGATTTTCGGATCTATAGATGTTCTTAAAATACTTTTTATTTGTTTTGTTTTTTGTTTTGTTTGTGTTTGTTTGTTTGTTGTCTCATCCTCTCTTCCACCTCAGTGGCATTACATCCATGCCGCTCAATCCAACACCCCGTTCAGCATAAGCCTGTCGTATAATATCTGGGAACCGTGATATATGGGAACGCGTTCCCAGATTTATCGTGATATCTGGGAACGCGTTCCCAAATTTCCTGAACGTCCAATCGTGAAATCTGGGAACTGGTGTGATAAGGCCTCAGAAAGAGAGTACTTTGTGAAAATCATGCCAAGAAATTAATGGGGGGAAAGTTGACAAGAAGGCCAACGATCTCAGTTGCACCAAAATAAATTGTTTCCTCCTACCTTATCTCGAAAATCCATTCTTTTTTCGTCTTCTTTCTGCCCTTCTGAACCCTGAAAGACCACGTTCCCAGATATCACGGGCATTTTGGGAAACGCGTTCCCCCCAAAATCTGTGATATCTGGGAAGCCTTCCCAGATATCACGTTCCCATATTTCACGCGACACCGGCCTACCGCAGCCGCAATCCATAGGAAGCAACCAATGACAAGTCGTCAAGAGGCAACCCACTGGAGGAGACACTGCACTGCTGCCAAGTCATTTCGGTGGTGTTCAGTGGCGCCTGTTCTGATCCAACATACGAAGGACACCACCTTCGAAGGCGCCACCTCGTCCATCCAACGACAGCCTCCTTGAAGTTGTGATACTGGTGACCCTGGCGGAATCAAACCAAGATCATAGATGTGCAGAGGACATCAAAACTGAGGTCACCTTGGGAGCAGGGCATGAAGGGCCACAGAATTTGATACTTTGTAATGCTGATAAATGAGAATGAGGATAATGGAAATGATGCTATAGATTTCCATTCCGATCTGAAACTGCATGACAGGGCTGTCTTCCGTGCTTGCTTTAACGAAATATCCCAGTGTCAACCAGGCCGAGAGACACAGACACCTGCAGTACTGGTCAGGAAATTTGAGAAACACACCCAGAGATGCATCCATTTAAAGGATGAAACTTGACTGTGTGGGTTTCACTCTTCCCAACTCAACCCTTAGAAAACTCAAATGTGGTTAGGAGCAGGTCGGGGCAGAAAAATCCCACATGGCTCTGATGGAAATCAAACCCACAACCTCCAAGCCGGGAATCCGCAGTGCTGATCACTTCACCATGGCGGCTGGTCTTAATTGATAACTCACTTAAAGCTATCGAGAGATGGTGCATTAACCACCTTTTCTGGGAGTGCGTTCAAGGATTCACCACTTTATAGGCGAAATAGTGCTGGCGCAGTGAGCTATTGTAATTTTTTTTCCTGAGCTTCAGATTGTGCCCACAGGTCTGCTCAACACTGTTTTCCATCATGAGAGGACTCTTCGCGTTGTATAGCCCATGAGTGAACTTATAAGTTTCAATCATGTCATCCCAAATATCGTGGGAATTACGGGGACGGCGGTAATGATGGGTGTACAGCATCATGTTGAAATAAGAAAACAAAAATAGCATTTTGTTGTTGTTGTTTTTGTTTTTGTTTGTTTATTAGAAATCATTTTATTTTCTTCCAAGTTCAACATAAATGACCAATAATCAGTCTATCAAACAGTTATAAAGGTTTCTTCTACACACACACACACACACACACACACACACACACACACACACACACACACACATATATATATATATATATATATATATATATATATATATATATATATATATATATATATATATATATATATATAAACACCGTAGAGGAGAAAACCATTCAATAATTCAAAAATTTAAACACAAAACAGCACACTTTCATACGCATTCAACTATACCAAACAAACACTGAAACATTGAGACAAACAAACTGCAGTAGAGAGAAATTAATATATAAATAGATACAGAAATAAGTGTAAAAAAAAAAAGGTTCACTGCTCAAACCTCCCCTGGTTGGCTCCCACCATCGTGCATACGAGAGAGAAAGTGCACAAGGGCTGAAGACAGAGGAGAAAAAATGTGCCATGAAGATAAACTTTACAGGTTAGGACCTCATCCTCAACCAAGAAGAAGACGCAAAACCTGCACACACACACACACACACACACACACACACACACACACACACACACACACAGAGAGAGAGAGAGAGAGAGAGAGAGAGAGAGAGAGAGAGAGAGAGAGAGAGAGAGAGAGACTGTAACTGTTTACAAGTAACCATTCATATGTAATGACAAATTGTTCTGAATACAACTGCTGATAGAATCTTTCAACTTCTTTAAGAACTGCATTTTGATCCGATATTATTACACCATCATTACTCTCCAGACAACTCATTGAACGATCAATACAATTTCTGTTTTCCAGGCTTCTTTCAACTTCTTTAAGAACTGCATTTTGATCCGATATTATTACACCATCATTACTCTCCAGACAACTCATTGAACGATCAATACAATTTCTGTTTTCCAGGCTACAAAAGTACTGACTAGGCTTCTCGCCCTCCTGAATCCATTTTATTCTTAATCTAACTATCATGCACTCTACTTTCTTTTCACGTATTTCTTGTAGCTGCACTTTGGATTGCTCTAATTCCTCCAAGTTATCTTCATTAACATTTACACTTAGACTTTTAATTTTTTGCTTCCAGTTCTTCCTCAAGTTCTGTTTCCATTTTCGTTTTGAAGCATGAGTATGATATTGTTTTTTTTTTCTCTAATTTTCAGAAGCAGCATTTCAAAAAATAACTGATCTGAAATAGAGAACTGAACCATCGTTTTTGGAGCCTCATTAATATTTTCAAGGTTATAGACAGGTAGAGCGTATTTCGTATTCTTTTTTTAATTCTAGTGTAACATTTTTTACCTCACATACAATTTCTTATCTTTCAATAGTGACTTATTAAATTTCCAAAACTGTCGTCTCTCTTTTCTTCTCTCCCTCCTTCAGAGTCAAGTTGATTAAGGCATGATCAGACCTGTAACTAGAACATATGTTAGAGCCGTTGATATCTGAAAGTAAGTGAGATATGAAAAAGAAGTCCAACCTACCTTGTTTAATGCTATTAAATTTACGCCAGGTATATTTCGTAAAGATCGGTACAATGTTCTGAAAATGTCTGTTCAGTCGAATTTCGTCATTGTGTTCAGTATTGCTTTACGAGTTCTAGGCCTATTTGATGTACTAGTATAGTTTCTGTAATCTAACTTACAATCTAGCACTATATTCTAGTCTCCACCCAGAATCATACTTTCATTACCAAACTGCTCAAAGTTTAGTAGTTAAGGATTCAAAGAAATCAGGTTTATCCCCAGAGCTTGGGCCATATATATTGGCAAGAGTAAACCGGTTATTTATTTATTTATTTTTAAAGAAATTCTAGGTCCAGAAGAAGAAAATAACCCTCAGGATCCCTGGCTACATTTTGCACTTTGAAGTCAAAGTTATTCTTAAATAATGTTGCCACTCCATTTTTTTAAAAAATTAGTTTCATTACCTGCTAACCATAAAGAATACCCCCAGTTAGATCTGATGAAATTTTCGTGTTTAACAGGAAGATGTGTTTTCCTGTAACATAATTATACTATCTTTTGATTTCTAAGAAATTCAAAAATGTCTTTTCTTTTTTTTTTTAAGTCATTGAGACCATTACAGTTAAACGAAGATATTTCAAATCCCAATGATTTTTTTTTGCTATCTGCCATTGTTTACTATAAGAGAAGTTCCCCACAATATTCCACTGGAAAAAGAAACCCAAGCATGCGAGTCCAAAAAACGAAACCACGCAGGCTTTAACAGACTTAAAGTAGATGTATTAGATCTGCTTAGAAAGTAGAACAGTTGACATAAAAAGTGAAAAAAATGACATGTTAATAATGGAATATATACTGACAATACACAAAATGTGCACATGCACAGCAGTACCTCACTCTGATTTGTTAACAAGCATACACAGTTTCTTTCAGCCACATTATCGTCACACAGAAGTGACAGTTTGCATTCAACCACCTTGTCATCACACAAAAGTGGCGAAATGATAAGCCAAGTTTGTACATTTCTGATCGACTCAAAAAAAACACACTACTGCAAAAAAAAAAAATATATATATATATATATATAACACAAAACAAAAAGTACAATATAATCCACACACAATCATACAGTAGATCCATCTTGGGGCAAATTTGCTGACCCTCCGCGCACACTAAACATTTTTTTCCCTATAATACAGACATGAAAAATTTAACAAAATCATTCTTTCCACCTAGGCCTACCCACGACGCTGAAAACTGGAAAGTTTAAAAGGTCACACTGAGACTGAGAGGATCACCCCTTGTCTCAGGACAGAAGACCATTATTTTTATTTACTATTATCATTATTAAAGCTTTTACAACAAAAAGTGTGTTTTTACCTTGACACAGCAGTTAATGATAAATTACAAAAAAAGACGAAGAGACAAAAGTACCGTCACTGTCTGATCAGAAAAAAAGAGTAGAAAAGGAGCTTCCTCACAATGTGACATGCAAATGAAGGTTATCACATGGCAATATCAGAGAAGCAGTGACCACAAGCATCACAAAGTCAGATATGAAAAAGAAAGTAGGCTAACTGAATTTATCAAAAAGTAACAATACTAATTTAACTTGCGTCAAAAAGTTAGATGACTTGAAAGCAAATAATCAAACAAGTACTAATGAAATATCTACAAGCTTACTGGCCTTTTTGTCTGGTGTGCCATATCTGCACTTGCCTCTTGATCACAAGGCCTACTCACTGCCACTGGGCTGTTGTGTGTTGTTGGGCATTGCTGGAATTCGAACTCAAAAAGTTTGACTGCAAAGTCGGAGCTCAGCCTGCCATTTAACAAACAACAAAAATCCTGCGCCTGTGGTTTCCATTGCCGTCTGCATTTGCCCAGAAGTCAGTTGGATACTTCCCCTTTCTGTCAAGATGGTGGATGAGGCGACGAAAAAGACCCTTGCGCAAATTCCTTTGCTGAAAACCAAAGCTGGGCCCAGAGATGGTGAGCAGTGGGTTCTACGAATGAAAGAGGAATATCTGTCACTCATCCAGGTGACATTTTTTTTGTTGTATTTGTCAAGAAAATGCTTTTATTTTTATGGTCCATATATGCCATCGTTGTCTAGCTCAGCTGTTCCTTAGTGATTTCAACATTGTGAATCTGACAGTCTAATCACTCATTACGCGATGAGTCGCTCACTCAATGATTTATTGAGTTGAAGTAGTGAGTGCAGTAACTGATAACAGACGGTTAAATCATGTTTATTAGAAACCGTTTGAATACCAGTTCAAAAGTGTAAATTAAGCAGCTAGTACGATCACCGATGATCATTAACTGATTAAGTTACTTGATATTGACAGGACCGACCATGGAAACGTTCACTTGACACGCTGTCAAATTCAGCAGCCCTTACTCGAACGTCACGACCCACATAATAAGTGATTATTTTCATTCTGTGGAATTCTAACTCCATTTAAAATCAAATACTTGTAACTCACCACCACTATGTTTGTTTGGACTGCAGATAATGGTACGTCACAACTCTCAAATTAATCTGAATGACATTATCACGTGCAATGTAGATAATCCTTTTTGACAGAGTTCTTCCCTCCTATTGGTCAATGCTAACAGTTTGCGGTCATCCTGCATGGGAAATGTTTGCTGAATTGCTAGTGCTAGATTTGTGGTTAAACTCATAGTTACACTGTGAGTCACAGTGCACTGATCACTATTACACTTTGTTTTGATATTTTGTGAAATTAATGAATGAAATTGTTGACTTTCATTTGCTAAATGATTTGTGGTTGGCCACTTATGCATATCATGTCACGCGTGGGTTTGAATGTCCCCAGCAAGGTTTATGAAGTGACCAGTGCGTAAAGGTTTGCAATCTCCTCCCCTTTCCACACTTCATCCCTCTTCATGTACCTCCAGGAATGAGACAACAGCTTCAAAATCATTGTCAAGTTTTCCATGGTGAATTCATACTTTGTTCTCTCTCTCTCTCTCTCTCTCTCTCTCTCTCTCTCTCTCGATCTCTCTCTCTCTCTCTCTCTCTTTCTCTCTCTCTCTCTCTCTCTCTCTCTCTGTCTGTCTCTGTCTGTCTCTCTCTATTTACAGCCACATCGCAGAGTTTCATGTGACCCAGCTTTCACTCAGTTTCAGACACTGTGCAAAGCAGACAAGCACTGAGTGTGTGCATTGTTTCCACTTACAACATTACAGTGATACAATGGTCATCTACATAAGAACTGACATTTTGATTTATGTCTGAGGTTTGGGGACAAGCTCTAATTTTTACCGTATCCAGTAGTATCTCACGAACGAGACAAAGCCCAGTCAGACAAAAAATTATGACCTGCATGTGAGACTGCCCACTTAACAAATACCCCACCAAGACAAAGCCTCATAGACTTACTGTAAACTGGATACAACAACTGACCCCCTGTTTCAGTGTGTGTGTACACATTTTTGTCAGTACCTACTCACAGCCTATTTGAAAGTGATTAAACATGCTGGGACACAGCAGCTTACATCTTGTCATTGGAAGACGGTTGCCATAAGACTTGCATGCACGTGGTAGAGGGGTAGGGTGGAAGTAGGACAACAGAGGAGCCAAGGGAGAATGACTGTGAAAAGTACTGTGATGGACCCGTTTCCCGTCCAGTCACAAATTTTTGTGCAACCGGGCTAACCGGAAGGTAGTCGTCCGGAAGCTGGTTGAAAAGTTTGCCTGACTGCTGCTCACCTGCGCACAGTTAAAGCCGGGTGAGCTGAACCAGTTAAGCAGTCTCTGCAGTGATTCCGGCAACGCAGCTACCCAGAAACCGAAGAGGAACTCCCGTCTGGTTTTGGTGGCAGTCAGGCATTTATCATTTAATGTTTATTTATTAGCAAACCGAAACCGTATTCCCGTTTAGGAGCGACTGAAACTTCCTCAGCGCACTGTGAAGGTTTAGTTTAGAAGAAAAGTATTTGTTGTGTTCTGTTATCCTATGACTTGATAGGGTGGCAAAACGATTTTTTTTCCGGAAAACATGAGTAGAAGAAGCGAGTGTTAAAGGAAGTGGTCTTCAGAAGAAAAGGTTTTGTTTATTCTGTGACTTAACTAGTTATGAATTTCATGATGAAAAAGGTTTGATGTGGCTTGCAAAAAGAGGAGTTTTGATGCTATGGATAATAAGCCCCCATAGTGAGTGACAGAGACTTTACATATATTGGTTTTTTTTTTTGACGTGGATGAGTATTTAATTCACTCTTGATATGAATATTGAGTAGTTGTGCGTTGGTAAACAAGAGTGGGTGGAAATCTTTCCCTTGCATATATTGAAGTAGATGAATCTTTTGGGAAAAATACCTTTTAAAATCTGGTGATTATATGAAATGAAAAATTAACATTCTTGTCGTGTTACAAGAAAAAGAAATGAACATTTTGTAGTGACATTTATAGTTTGATGAAAAGTAATCATTAATTGTGTGTGTATGAATGGTATCATGGTTTATTGAAGAGGGTCTAGGTCGGAATCCTTTCCCCAATTTGGAAAACTAGATTCTGAAAGGTTTATATCGAAATCCTTTCCTGTGTAGTGTTAAGTTTCCGGAAAAGGGCATGTTGTAGTGTTATTCCGGAAAATGTTGTAGTGTTATGATTCCGGAAAAGGGAATGTTGTAGTGTTATGATTCCGGAAAAGGGAATGCTGTAGTGTTGAAGAAAGAATATGCTGATGTTTGCCCCAAGTTGTAGTAGTAATATGATGTGGCAAATGAATATGAATGTAGTTGTGATTGTAATGAATAGTAGCTATGATAATCAAGGTAACTAGTTAATAAGTTTCCCCCAGGCAGAAGTGTTACCTGGATTAAAGGGGACTGGTTGCCACGTTCTGAGGGTCAGGGCTGTAGCTGAGTTCTACCCCCTTGTTCTCCACCATGCGTCGGTGTTGAGAGGCTGGCCTGAGTGCCGACAACTACCCTACCTGCCACTGCGCCCGGAACCGACTACCCACTGAGCCAGTTGGGCTGAGACGCCGCTGCTGCCAAGCTAGAGCGCCGCTCCCGAGTTTTGAACCAGCGACCTGTTGGCTAGGCCGTCGCTGCGTTCTGTGTTTCTGTGTGTGAGCCCACAGCTCTGTGTGTTGATTATTTTTATGGCATTTGTGAATCCCCCCCCCCCCCCCCCCACCTTCAAATGGGGCCATGGCCTTAATTGAATAAAATTCTGTTTCCGTTTCTCTCTCTCTCTCTCTCTCTTTTTCTGTTTAGAGACTCTCGCTGTGTCTCTCTGTCCCTGTCATACACACATAATACACTCGCCTCGTTCAGCCAAACCTGTCATGATGGGAGTAGTCTCTGCAGGATTGGTCTTCCTGCCTGCCCTGGGGTAGTCCTATTGGGATCAGGTCATCAGTTTACGTCTAATTATGCACATGAATAAAAGATATAAGAACACAGGTGATTAACCATCCACTCTATCTCTACAAAAGCAGAACAAAAACTTTATCGACCTACGGAATAGTTAAAAAAAATTATTGATAAAGCTCTCCGCCAAAAAATGTTGACAAACGAATGACAAGACAAAACATGACATATTTCGATCTTCTAGGTCTTCTTCAGGCAAGATGCACAACCCTCAGACACAACGAAAATGAATGAGCAATCGCTTATCCTCATCCAGTTTGGGAGAGATGGGGCATAGTTCAGAAAGTGGATAGGGGAAAGTTGGGGAAGGCGGTGGGGATGGAGAATGTAGATGGTTTCTAACCTCTTGATCAACCCTCATCCTACTTATCCATGCCTGTCATGAGCAGTGATGAGGACAGCGCGTGTTGCCATTTTTTTTTTCATGGGCCTAGGATTTTAAAAAAAAAAATGTATAATGCATCATCAACAGTGACTGACAATGATTTCAATTTTCAAATGATGTGAAGGGGGGAAAAAAAGAAAGAAAAAAAATCAACAAACATCTACAAATATAATTCATGCCACCTTTTGGAAAACAAACCAAATGCATACATACTTATATACACATGTATATATCACAAATAAAATTAGGGAGCTGACAATAACTCTAAAAATGCTCAACCAAAATGGGAGCGACATAAGTTTAAAAGTATGAATAAAAAGGAGATTAAAAAACCAACAGAATTAATTCGAGCTATTGCTCTCGTCAGGGTATTCAGTTTGGGCACGCTACTGGTGTTATATACTGTGTGTGTGCAAGCGTGTGTTCTGCATGTGTTTCACGTGGCCTGTAGTTTTTTTACAATTTTGATTTTTTGGGGTGTGTGTTCAGGGAGGGTGTGTAAAGGAATGGTGTGTTGACAAGGATTTCCATTTATGCCTGCAATTGTTTATGATCCCTACTTTTGAATTCAGAGTTGCTAGATGAGGTTTGCATATATCAGCCACTTTTCTGTAGAACATAGGTTGCATTTTTTTAGAGATATTATTGTATGGTGTTGCTCTTTTTATAATTTTCCACGATATATTGTAGTCTATTTTTTATCTTTAAGTTTCCAAATGTGTTTACTTAGTTCTGTTTGGTTTTTATATTTTTCATTTTTGAAGGACTGTTTATGGTTTGCATATCTGGTTTTAAAATGGTTTGCAGTAATCCCTATGTATGTTTCTTTGTCACTATCTGTTGTTACTGTGGCTTGGTATACAATATTATTGTAAAGGCATTTATTATTCAGGGGGCACTGATCTCTTTTAGTGCAGTTACAAGATGTCCTTTTGTTACCCTTTTTGGCTGTGTTTCCTTTAGTTTTGTTAGATAAGTCAACTATGTTTTTGAGGTTGGGCATACATGAATATGATAGCTTGATGGTGTTTTTATGGAATATTTTAGATAGTACATGTTCTTTTGGAAATGATGTTATGAGAATTTTAAAGAATTCTTTTCCTACGTTAGTCTTTATTCTTCCATCATATGGGGGATACCATATGATCTTTTTTCCCTGTTTTTCTTTATTACTGTTCACGTTATTATCTGGGGGATTATACCATATGATGTATATTACTGTTCATGTTATTATCTGGGTTATTGTAGCCACCACTACATAAACAGTCCTTCAAAAATGAAAAATATAAAAACCAAACAGAACTAAGTAAACACATGTGGAAACTTAAAGATAAAAAAAATAGACTACAATATATCATGAAAAATTATAAAAAGAGCAACACCATACAACAATATCTCAAAAAAATGCAACCTATGTTCTACAGAAAAGTGGCTGATATTATCCAAACCTCATCTAGCAACTCTGAATTCAAAAGTAGAGATCATAAACAATTGCAGGCATAAATGGAAATCCTTGTCAACACACCATTCCTTTACACACCCTCCCTGAACGCACCCCCCCAAAAAAATCAAAATTGTAAAAAAACTACAGGCCACGTGAAACACATGCAGAACTCACGCTTGCACACACACAGTATATAACACCGGTAGCGTGCCCAAACTGAATACCCTGACTAGAGCAATAGCTCGAAACAATTCTGCTGGGTTTTTTTAATCTCCTTTTTTAAATCATACTTTTAAACTTATGTCGCTCCCATTTTGGTTGATCATTTTTAGAGTTCTTGCCAGCTCTCTAATTTTATTTGTGATAATTGTTCCTTACGTTGAGCACTGTAGCCTGACAGAACCTAAACTTAAAATGGAGAAAATCAACTCTGGGCAGTCCAAAAAAAAAATATACCGTTTTCTAACCCACAATCTTACATAAAAAAAACTAATAGAGCAGACTGAGAAATTTGTGCGCAACATGAGATGGAAGGCGTTCTTTCTGAACCCTGATGCAAAAAGTGAAGATAAAAAACATACGGTTTTAAGTCTTGGAGATCGCCACCTATAATAGAGGAAATGAAACCTTTTGAAGACAATATAAAAAGACTAATAGCCAACATTGAATTCAGAAAATCATACAACAATTTCCCAACAAAATTAAAAAATGAAATAAAACAAATTCAAAATGAAAAAAAAAAAAATCGTAAAGGCTGATAAGACAAGCAATTTCTATAAAATGGAACCTAATGAATACTCACAACTCCTCAACAAAAATATTCAGAAAAAAATTACAAAAAAACTGATAAAACCACATATGACAGCATTTGTAAAAAAGAAAAAGAACTTGTGCACCATATGGAAGTGATCTAAGGATAGGATAGAAAAAACAGCAATAAAAGAAGCTTTTATAACACTTAAAGATCACAAACCTGATTTCCCCAACAACCCAACATGTAGATTAATAAACCCATCTAAGACTGAATTAGGCAAAATAAGCAAAAAAAAAAAAAATCTGGAAAAAGCTATAGAGGACATAAAAACAAACACTGAGAATTTATTAATTACAATTAAATCAGGTCTACTTCATGGCGATTCGTTAACAGTGATTAACGACAACTGCACCCCACGCATCGACTGAATGTTTTCATTATCAGCAATGACGGGATTGTACTGAAAATAACCATTTTCTTCGTACCAGTACCGCGATCGATGGGCCGCAAGAGAAGACAGGGGAATTCAAGCTCACTATCTGACTCTAACGGCCCCGATCCCAATACTAGTTTGGGTAAAGTGACACCCAAAAAAAGGCAAAGAAGAAACAAAAGACAGCAAGTTTAGGAACAGTGAAGGAAACTTGTCGCGATTCGCTTTTGAGCCGAGAGACAGTAACAACATGCTGGCGGAGGAGATTGACAGTGTGTCAGTTGATCAAGTTTTCTCTCCCGAGAAAGTACTGCCCTCGTCGCCCGTCGATGGTGCGACCAACGAGGATCTCATGTTGAAATTATGCGCAAATGGGAAAGAAATCGCCAAGCTTGCACAGACGGTCGATGAACTTAGATCTGCGGTGTTTCATTTGCAGACGGTTGGAGCTACGCACAGCAGTGTACACATCCGGTTAGGTCCGCCATCTTGGTTTTTCGTCTGCACTTCCGTTTGCGTGTTTTCGATTTTGTCGTCTGCATACAGTGTCCGACTGTTGAGTTGAAACCGAAACTTGTACAGTCACACAGCCTGTCTATTTGAGTGCTTAACTGCATCTTAACACATTTTGTCTCAACAATGACCACGTACTAAATTGTCCCAGTAGAGCTATTCTAATGAAGTATTCTGGCATGGCTTCCTACTTTGAGGGCAAGATTTTGTGTCCTTCGTTTCAGCACAAAGCTCTGTTGGTTTGTTGTGTGGACAATCAATCACCTACAGTCACATTTGTCATTATGCTTGGAGTAACGGTTCAGTATATGATGTGAGTGTATCATGTTGAGTCTAAATTCAAATGTTGCCAGACGACAAGGTTTACAGGAACACTTTCGTCATCCATGTTTTGACCAATCAGCGGCAGACAAAAAAAAAAGATGGGGACCTAACCGGATGTGTACACTGCTGTGCGTAGCTCCATGTGTTGCAGACAGAAAATGACCGACTGAAGAAAGAAGTGAGAGACTTGAAAGAGCGTGAGGAGGGCCTAACAGTACGTTGAAAGAAGTGAAATCCACAGCTGAGCTGGCCGATAATCGATCGGAAGAACTTTCTGCCTACATTCGTAGGAACAACATCAGAATACTGGGCATCGACGAAGCAGTGGACGGCAGCAATTCAGAATCAACCGAAGAGTGCGAAAACAAAGTGCTTACCTTGATTCGAGACAAACTGAAGCTTAAGGTGGAACACACGGATATCGAAGCCTGTCACCGCCTTGGTCCTGTGAAGCAGACAACGGCCGGAAGATTAAACAGTACCAACGGCAAGAAGTCTACACCCAGAGGGATCATCTGCCGTTTCGTGTCCCGAAGAGTACGAGATGCCGTCCTCTATGCCCACAGGAATCTACGCGGGCTCCAGGGTTGTGTTAGTGGAGGATCTGACACCCAGAGCATACACTCTTTTTCAGTAGAAGTGAAAAGTGACACCTCTGTTTGCAGCCAGGCATGGACTAAAAATGGGAAGGTGATGGTCAAGACACTTGCAGGTAAAATAATTAACATTACCTCGATCGCAGATCTTGACGGACATAGACGGTGATATTGGCCCCCGAGCTCGTAAGGACTGATTTATTTGCACCACTTTACGCGTCGTCTGCTACACGAGTTGAAACACTCCGAAAGAGGGAGGAAAGGGAGGGGGAAGAAAGGGAGGAGGAAGGAGAGGGAAATGCTGTGGAAATGAACTGAAATATATACCTTTTTTTCTTTTTTTTTTTTCTTTTTTTTCCCCCTACACTTTAGCGAAAGTGTTATGATCACAAGACGTATTACATGATAATTGCGATGGCCTCTGCTTGGAATTTATTCAAAAATGAGTTAGAGCTTCTTCCTGGATGTAATTTACTTATTCTCGTTCCTTTCATCGTGTTATTGTGCTGGAAAAATTACTAGTGTGATCGTGGCTTGATCAGCATGAATAAAAATTTTTTTCTTTCTTTCGAGGTTGTAAGTGGCACTGGGCCGACAGGCGTGCACTTCAGATGCCCAGTCAGTGTGATTGCAACGCCGGTCACATTCTATTACTGTTATTACTTATGTCTATTCTTATGGGAGTACCGGATACTGACTACGCTCGTCATTGTTCTTGATATGTGGTGACGAAGTGGGTTGCAGAGGTCGACCCAGGAATTATGGTAGTGGGATTTCTTGTGGTGGGTAGGTTGTGTGTTTTTGTCTGTCCATGTTCGTCTTCGTGAGGAATGTTTGATGTGGGTTCTCCTCTCCCAAATATTTGTGCTGCGTGTGGCGTTTCTCACAGTGCTACTGTTTCTCTCATCTGTCATTCTAGCGTTGTTACTGCACTGTTCTGGCTCTTCTGTCAATCTGACATTATGGGGAAAAAAGCTCATTTAGTCTAGGCTTCCATTCATGTGTCGTAGGCTATTGGCTGTAGAAACAAACTGCTGGCTTATGATTTGGCAGGTGATGGTTTTTCAGGTGCATGTAATACTTATATGGATTATGAAACCGGAGCAGAAAAAGATCATTTACCCCATACTTACAGGTTTTGAGTATGTGCGTGTGTTATGATTGCGGTATGTTGAAAATACAGGAGTGGTTACATCTTTCCACTAAGATTTTTAGAACATTATTATCACATACTCTGACTTGGATTGGATGTACCAGATTATGTTGATCATATGAGATTGAATGTATATGTAATTTTTTTTAAAAAAGGGAGAAAAAAATGGATTCTTTACAAATCATGAGTTTTTCAATGCAAATGGACTAAATGTCTTTCATAAGAGGAAAGATGTGTTTGATTACCTAAGAAAACAAAAGGCACATATATATTCTTACAAGAAACCCACATTAAGACAGAGTCTGAAAATTTCATAAGGTCATTATGGGGATTTGACTGCATCCTGAATGGAATTGACTCAAATAGAAATGGGGTGGGTATTTTTTTTTTTAACCAATAAATTCGAATATAAATGACATAATGTGGTTCGGGATGCACAAGGTTGTTATATCATTCTTTATATTGAATTACTAGGCAAAACAATGACATTGGTAAATATCTATGGACCAAGTGAAAATGATACCCCTCAGTTTTTTGAAAAACATTATGATAGAAATTGCTAAGGTAGGAAATGAGCATGTCATTGTTGGGGGGGGGGGGGGGGGGGGGGGGGGGGGGACTGGAATGTTGCACTGAATCCTGAGCAAGATACCTTTAGATACAGGCAGGTGGGCCGTCGAAGATCACATCAGACGTTGCATGATATAATGGATACATACAATATGGTGGATGTATGGAGGGAGCTGTACCCAGATAAGAAACAGTATACATGGCGAAGGTTCAATTCTTCTCAGCTGGGTAGACTTGACTATTTTTTAATCTCAAACCACCTAATGCTTGATATAAAAAATGCTGGAATTAAAACAGGCTATCGTTCAGACCACTCTATAGTTACCCTGGATTTCAAAACAGAAATAAAAAAGAAACATAGAGGTTATTGGAAATTCAATAATTCATTATTGAAAGATAAAGAGTACGTGGCTACTATGAAAAAAACCCACTCTGTTAGAAGTTAAAAAAAACAGTATAGTTTGATGGTATATAATAAAGACAATATTGAAAGTATTCCAAATGAGGACTTACAGTTAAATATTAGCGATCAGTTATTTTTTGAAATGTTACTGCTAGAAATAAGAGGTAAATCGATATCCTATGCTGTGTATAAAAAGAAAAGAAAAAAAAAAAGCATAGAGGAGGCACTAATAAAGGAAATATCTGAAATGGAATCAGAGATGGCAGAGAATGGATGTGAAACTTTTGTAAATGAGCTTGAAAGGAAGAAAAACGTGTTGGAAACCCTCAAAAAAAGAAAGTGGATGGTATGACTGTAAGGTCTAAAGCTAAATGGATACAAGAAGGTGAAAAAAAAAACTCAAAATACTTTTGTAGATTGGAAAAAAGGCACTTTGTTGATAAATGTATGTATAATTTAGAAGACGATAGAGGAGAAACAATTACAGAACACAGTGCAATTAAGAATGAGGTTAAATTATTTTATGAAATTTATACAAATCCAAAGAAAATGAACTTCTAAATGTTGACCTAACAACAGTGACATGGGCCCAAGTTAACAGCAGAAGCAAGTTTGTCAATTGAGGGTGCCATTTCAGTTGGAGAGGCCCTCGTAGCTCTTAAAACATGGACAATGACAAAAGCCCCAGCTCAGACGGTTTTAGCATAGAATTCTTTAAATTCTTTTGGTCTGACCTTGGCACCTTCTTGGTGCGTTCTATCAATGATGGCTTCAGGAATGGTCAAATGTCAGTTACGCAGAGAAGAGGTATAATAACCTGTATCCCAAAAGAGGGTAAGCAAAAAAAAAAATGTTAAAAATTGGCGGCCAATTACTCTTCTCAACACTTCATACAAAATTGCTTCAGCTTGCATTGCACAAAGGTTTAGTCAGTCCTGCCAGATATCATTCATGAAAGTCAGAAGGGATTTTTGCCAGGACGGTATATTGGTGAAAATATTCGTCTTATGTACGATATTCTTCATTATACAGAATCTAACGATATTCAAGGTTTGTTGCTCATCATAGACTTTGAAAAAACCTTTGACAGTTATAGCATGGTCTTTCTTACAGAAAGCGTTAGATTTTTTTTGGCTTTGGACCAGAAATGAAAAAATGGATACAAACATTCTATAATAGTACTTCAGCATGTGTGACAGTTAATGGGGATTATACAAGTTGGTCAATGTTGAAAGAGGAGTTCGTCAGGGAGATCTGTGTTCACACCATATTTATACTTGATCTGTGCTGAAATAATGTCATTGTTAATTAGAACAAATGAAGACATTAAGGATATTAAGTTGACAGCAGCAGTAGATATCATTTTATCACAGTTTGCTGATGACACAACAATTTTTCTGGATGGAACCGAAAAATCATTTAACCAATGTATCCACATTTTGAACTATTTCACACAAATATCAGGTTTAAAAATAAATTTAGACAAAACTCGGGCGGTTTGGATAGGGAGCCGAAAGAACTCAAGACTGAATTACATGCCTCACATGCAACTTGAGTGGAATCCACCAGTGTTTAAAGTTCTTGGAATTATCTTCTCAGTAAATATCAATGACATAGTCCCTCTCAACTACTATAACAAAAAGCTGGAAGAGATTCAGCGTTTGCTATCATCATGGCTAGGAGGCAACTGTCGCCTCTTGGTAAAATACTGTAATAAAAACCTTAGCAATCTCTAAAATTGTACATCTCTTGACAAATCTACCTGACCCAACTGATCACTTTCTTAGTGAACTGAACAACTATTTTTTTTATAGATTTCTATGGGATGGAAAAGGCAGCAAGCTTAGTAAGTCATATGTTTGTTCAGAGTATGAAAAGGGTGGTATTAGATGCTGAATATTTATAATTTTTTATCTGCATTGAAAATTAGTTGGCTCAGAAGGATCTTCCCCAAGGAAACTTTGGTGCAGAAGGTCATGATGTGTACATGTTTGGATATGCAAAATCTATCCTCCCTCGGAGGTGAATATGCTAACATCATCATGAGCAGATGTACTAATCATTTCTGGGTGGATGTTATAAAGCACTACAGAAAACTCCACTGCAATTGCAAGCCACAGAGTTCCCAGGAATTTCTAGCAGAACATTTCACTATAATCTCAATATCATTCGAGAAAAAAAAAAAAACAAAAAAAAAAAACGAGTGGATAGACACTGACATTCTAGTATTGGTGATTTGGTTGACTGTAATGGAAAGTTCTTAAGCTTTGACAATTTCAAAAGTAAATTTCCCCAGATAACAACAAACTTTCTGCTTTATGCAGGTGTTATCAGAGCTATAATGCAGTATCAAGACAAAACGGGACTTCTGATTAATAAAAATGAAAAGAATGACTTATCAAATGTTTGGTCCCTCATAAAAAAATGGAAATTCAAAGATGATATATAAAACACTTACTCAGAATGATTCCTCTCCTCCATGTGTGGAGAAATGGCAACGGAATTACATAGATATACAATTATCTTGGGGAAAAAAAATGAAACATTTAAATGTACCCCAGATAATCAACTAAGGTGGTTTCAACTGAGACTTTTGTATAGGTTACTTCCTACACAAAGATACTTATATCTGCGCAGAATATCAGTCACCTTTATGTACCTTTTGTGGCATTGAAGAAGAAACAATTGTTCATCTCTTTTGGAGCTGTACATTGGTGCAGAACTTCTGGGGCAGTTTGAGATCTTGGTTGAGTGAACATTGTCCCCACTGTGAAAATTTAACCTTTTGTGAAGTTTTTGTTCTCCTTGGCTGGAATAATCAGTATAAAGTTGATGAAGCTTTGGACTTAATTATATTATTAGCCAAATTCCATATCTACAAGTGTAAAATGCAAAGAAACTTGCCAAATATTAATGCATTCAAAAGAACTCTGAAGCACAGGTATGATGTAATAAAATACTGTCATTCAGTGAGTGCATCTTTTGAAAAATTTAATAAAAAATGGATGATTTATAAGCCTCTCATAGACAGTGTTACTTAGGAAAAGCCGAGTCAGCAAATCGAATAGGTACTTAAAATTGGGTCATTAATAATGTTACTTGAAAACTGAAATGAGTATTACTATTAGACTAAGAGGATACACCAAGATATTGACGTTGGTCTACAAGGCTATTAACTGACAACTGGTGTTTTTGTTGTTCAACCAAAAGTCAGATGCCTGAATTGGTGAATAGGTGTCTGTGAATGTGTGTGTGTGTGTGTGTGTGTGTGTGTGTGTGTGTGTGTGTGTGTGTGTGTTTGTGTGTGTGTTTAAAGACTACTGAACTGCATGACCTTTAGAACTCAAGTGAACACCATACTTCCACGTGGAAATCAAGTTATATATATTGCCTAAATGAATATAATAAATGTTAGCCTGTATGAGGAAGAGGGAACGGTGTAGAGTTGGAGGATGAGAATAATTGAAAAGTATATAATAATAATAATAATGATAATGAAATAATAATAATAATAATGATAATAATAATAAATACTCATATAGCGCCTATTCTCAGCTAGAGACCACGCTCTAAGCGCTTTACAATCAACATATGGATGAATGGCTGGTCTGAAAATTGAAAAAGATATTGCATTTCTTGATTGACTGGAGAGGGGGGGGGGGGGGGGGGGGGGGGGGGGGGGGGGTGGTGGAGGGGGGGGGGGGGGGGGGGGGGGGGGGGGGGGGGGGGGGGGAAAAGGGGGGGGGGGGGGGGGGGGGGGGGGAAAAAAGAGTACACTTTTTTTTTTTATTTTTTTTTTTTTTTTTTTTCTGTATCATATTACTATGTTAATATTATTCTGTATACAGTAATGATGAATATGGGTGTGAAAGAAGGAATTGTGGAATGGAAGGGTGAGAAAGGGATCAAAAAATGTAGGGGGGGGGGGGGGGGGGGGGGAAGGAAAGGGGGAAAAAGTCATTAATGAGAGAACGGGAGGAAGAAAGAAGGGGGGAAGAAAGGGGAAAAAAAAAAAAAACAACCCTCCTTGTAACTATTACATTTATTCTATTTCATTTTTCTTTTTTCTCACTCACTCATTCAAACCGAGTAATGCACAAAGAAAAACTGCCAGATTGTAACGATTGTATTTATTATATATATAACTACACATTTACATATTGGTATATGTACTAGGCATTCTCACGTCAAATGGTTAAATCCATGGCAAATGATAAGCGCGTGAGGAAAGGAAAGAATGAAGGAACTGTGGAGTGGAAGGATAATAGAGGAGAAATAAAACATTAAAAAAAAAAAAAAAAAAAAAAAAAAACACACTGAATATAACCTTTGGAAAATTAGCTATGAAGTTATCCAATGGTTCAATGAACTTAACACACAGAAAAACACAGTGTTTATCACTTTTGACATAGTGGATTTTTATCCATCTACAGATGAGGAATTGCTTACCAAAGCTTTAAAATTTGCTAACAAATACACAAACATAACAGAGGCTGAGATGGAAATCATCTTCCACACTAATAAAACCCTACTCCACCGCAGTAATGGCTGTAATGGTTGATGGCTGAATGATGCACAAAACAGAAATATCCCTTGAATGATGCACGAAACAGAAATAGCCCTTGAATGATGCAGGAAACAGAAATAGTCCTTGAATGATGCAGGAAACAGAAATAGCCCTTGAATGATGCAAGAAACAGAAATAGCCCTTGAATGATGTAGGAAACAGAAATAGCCCTTGAATGATGCAAAAAACACAAAAATAGCCCTGGACTGACGTGACAAACTTCAAGCATATATAAACAAGACACTACCAGCGCTTTACAGGCAGCCAGTAACAACGTTTTTTTTTTTTTAAATCATAAATGCGTTTGTCCAGCCTTTTGACATGATTTTGAGAAATGATTGAATATGGCTTGAATGACAGTTCCAGTATGATCATTGCCTTATCACTTATTTTTCTGCATTGGGTGCGATTATGATCAGCTTTCAACCAGATCCTTATGAATTTGCATCCATCTTAGAAGCTCATTTTCCTTTGATTTCCTCCGCTTTTCAGCGAGAGTGTTGAACGTGTACATGAAGGGATTGACGGCAGAGTTTAAGGGTAGTACAAGTATAGCGAGGGCCACATTCACCTCTCCAGAGACAGGGGTACCAAGCGAAGCTAAAACTCCACACAGCCCAATGGGAAACCAGCACATGAAATCTGTTACTGCAACAATAATCAACCTTTGAGCGATGGTCATGTCACGTGACACTTTAGTGGTGTTGGTTTTCAATGCATTTTTCTGTACTGACCAGTAGATAAAGACCTGACCAGCCGAAATGAGTAAAAACAGATTGAAATTAAAGATGATCATCACAGTGAAGGAATATATCTTTCCTTTAAACTGTTGTCTTGTAACTGGCAGTGGAATACAAATACCTGTCTGACTGTAAAACTCCCAGTGTGATGTCACTGGCAGCAAAGGTAACAGCGCCAGAAACCAGCCAACCAACCAAGCCAATGCAGAAACCACTGTTGCTGATCTTTTACCAAAGTGCAGGTTGCTGAATGGAAAGCGAAGGACCACGAACCGATCCAGTGTAATAAGGCAGATGATTAGAGCCGACACCTCACTCGACATCAGAGACAGAAAACCAGAAACCTTGCAAGTCACGCTGGTTTTCCACGTGTCATCATGGTGAAGGTATCTTCCGCGGTATTGTTCATCAGCCACGCCAATGATAAGCATGTAGACACCCATCAGAAAGTCAGCCATGGTAAGATTCGTGACAAACACACCAAAGCCACTCGAAGAGGTCATGCTTTTTGAAAAAGACACGTGCACAGAAACAGAAGAGGTTTCCAGTAATGGACAGACAAGACATTAGCCACAAAACTCCGCGGTACGTCCAAGATCGCAGCAAGTCTCCGCAGGATGAGACTTCATCTTTTGGGGCAAAGCAAGACGATCTGTCAAAGTCTTCAGGAAGTATTTCATCACAGCAGAGTTTGTAATTCTGTGCAGATATTGAACGCAGATGAAAAAGGCCTTTAAAAATATCAGCAGGAAACATTTTCACAGGACTTTCATGCAAGAGAATTTCGGCTACCTGTGGGGTGTGCTGAAAACCACCAAGACTAATTGCGTGAATAGAGGTAAAAGTTAAATTGAGTTTTTGCAAGTGAGAAAATTTTTCCAGCACTTCAGGATCAAACACTTTGAGAGTGGTTTGTGACAAATCTATAGTTGTTAGTGAGCTTTGTTCATTGACAAGTGAGAGACCACGGTGTAGTGAAACAAGAGGATTGTTGGACATCGACAATGACTGCAGATTTTGTAAACAAAGGAAAGACGTCATGTTAACTTGCTGGAGTCTGTTATCACTGAGGTCAAGAAACCTCAAGTTTAGCAATGATACCTGAGGTACCTGGATTAATGAACACTGGGCTAAACTAAATGGAGGAGATAAACATTGTTACTCACATCAGACAGTGTCATTCCAGAACCTGTGGCATTCAATGAACGGAGGTGGGGGAAGAGTACTGAGGGGAAGGGGCTGAAAGCACAAAAAAAAGCATCACCCTGACAAAGACATCCTTCTGGACAGACAGGCTGAGTCACACGCCAGTTCATCATCACGCATCACACAGTGAGGCCAGCCATCACACAGGTTACCGTGGTGCACACAGATTTTTGAAAGTCTACACTGGAAAAAACCTGGACACCTGAGATCCTGACATCCTTCTTCATCCTGGTGGTCAAGACAGTCGTACATCCCATTGCATCTCGTATAGACAGGCAGGCAGTCCTCGTACCTACTGAGGCAACGATAGTGGCTGTCAGGACATGATTCATTGGGTTTCATCTTCTGTGCTTCAAAGTTCAAACGTCCATCGAAGTTGATCAGAACGTTTGAGCGGATGCATTGCGTTGTGGAGGTGAAAACACAGCGAGTCAGTTTACAGACATCCTCATCCGATTCATCTTGACAGTTGGACACTTGATTGCATAGTTCTTCAAAGGGCACACACTGACCATTTCTACATGTGAAACTGTTGGTACAAACAGGATGTTTACAGAACGATTCATCGCCATTATCTGAACAATCATTTATGAAATCACAGACCAGAGTGTAGGACAGCGTGGTGAGCTGATCTCTACAGGTAAACGTGGGAATTAACGTGATGTGGTGATCTGTCAAATGAAGATGGGCCAGCAAGTGACCTCTGAGAAGAAAAATAACAGAGGAGCATCTGACGCTCCTCACAAACAGAATGCAGGGCTGAACCACACAGCAGAAAGTCATGTGTCACGTGACCATCGGAACACACCATCACTGACTGTTCCCCCTCAGGTGAAAAAGTACGTGCGCTTAAGGAAATTGCATGACCACTGACATTCTTTTCAGCACTCTTATTGGTTCCAGTTTCACATATGGCCCCAAAGGAGGAAGATGCCTTGAAAACCGTTTTACAAGGTAAGATGTAAGCATTGTGCCCATGGCCAGGGATGCAGACTGCTCCTGACATGGCAGCTTGAAATGGGGTGCATAATGAATGATAAACCGCAGTTCTGTCGTTAGTCACAGTGCGGGTTCTGTACATGTTAGGCAAACTGGTGTCAAACGAGCGTAGTCCAAGCAAAACATTGTCAAATCCATGCAGTAACTTCGTTATGTTCACGATGACGTGCTGCCACTGACTGAGCATGCATACGGGTAAGTTCAATATGCCACCCCAACAAACGACAGTACTCGTTACCTGCTTCATGTATGAACTTTTCCTCGGTGTCGAATCCGTGCAGGCGCCAGACAATCTTATAGCAACGGTCACACAACGCTAGTAAACCTTGGCAGTCCCGACTGCTGAAGGGACAGTCCCCTGTTTCGTCCCGTCCATCCGCACACTCTGTCTTCAGGTTGCACGCCACGTGATGCTGGAAGATGGAGTAGTGATCCACAGAACAGTTCCACAAACCACCGTTTAACATCTTCGGGTGTGTTGGTCTCGGAGAAGAAGGTAAAGAACAACTGAAAGCATCCACCGGCGTTACACTGATCACTTTCAGCAAGCACTAAGAGCTCCGTGGTCTTGTATAGGTGGGCAAAGTTACTTTCAAAATCTGCTCTGTTCTGTTCCAGGCTTTGGTGTAACGTTTTTCGCAGTGTCCGGAGGAACGGTCGTAACGCATGACACAGGAATGCAACTGGATCTTAAGCACAAGTGGCACGATAGACTTGAAGCTGATCATGACTGCATAGTTCCCTGGACTTGATACAGTCTTCCACATACCAGGCAGGTTATTACCACTGCAGTTTTGCTCCACTGTGACGTATCCCGATGATGGTGACGTAAGCACAAGAATGAGATTTCTTGTTCCTTCATTCAAATGAAGTCATGTTTTAAAATCAGAGAAATAAACACTGTAGTCAATCATTAAATGAATACGCTATCAACCACCAAGTCCATGATTTTGCATTTCAGAAGTGCCTTGCGGAGAGAATACTAACAGAAAGAAAGGAAAGAGGACTGTATAGCTTGGTTACCAGCCTTCCCTCCCCTTCCTCCCGTTGAGTGTGTGAGTCTGGCTAAGAAGGTCTTACACCCGACTGTTGCAACTCGCGCAGGAGATGATGACAAGACCCCCGCAATTGATCTTAAGCCGTTCATGCCGTTGGCGAGGAGCACGTGCATCTCGTTTCCTAACCTGCGTGACAACTTTACCTCCAGTCAGTCAGGTACCTCTGAAAAGTAATCTTCCCGACCCGTATTTTTTTTTTCGTTTTATTATCATTATTATTATTTTTTTTTTTTTTTTTTTTTTTTTTTTTTGGTGGTGGACCCATACATCGAGTTCAGGGTGGCAGTTGAAGTGGGTTCACAAACACAAAAAAAAAATTGAAATATTTGAGATAAATACAGAAGCACAGCTGGGAGAGCGCGAAGTTCTTGGTGTTCAGCTCCATTGACCTCGTCAGCCCTTGAAGATTTCTTTCGCACCTGAACCAGCGGCAATCAGCTCAATGGACTACTGCCCCCTGCATAAAATGGATCCTCTGCTCCATACTCTCCCTTTTTGATATTTACCTTATTCGATACTTCTTCCCCTACTTGCCTATGGCTGTGTGTGTGTGTGTGTGTGTGTGTGTGTGCGCGCGCGCGCGCGCCGTGCTGCACGAGCATGATATGGGAAAGATTTCTTTTCGTACCCTTCACCCCCCAGGACAGCTTCTTTCTGTTGGGGGTGAGGGGGTGGGAGTGGGGGGTTTGAATGTGAAGGGTAAGGGAAGGGTTATCGAGCAGGGGGAATGTAGAGTAGGGACAAATATTGGGCAACAGGAGTATTGAGCAGTGAGGGGAGAGGGGGGAGGGAGGATATCGAGCAGGGGAGGGGGGGATTATCAAGCAGAGCGAGTCTCGAGCCGGGGGAACGTTGAGCTGGGGGGAGTGTCGACACCCTCCTGGCACACATGCCTCTTCTTTGAGGCAGTGAATGGTCTGGTCGTCGTCCTCCATCGTTTGACCTTTCCCATTTTGAATGAAGCTCTTGGGCTGCTGACCTCAGGAACTGGGAGTGTGATGCCAACAGCAGACGCAGGGCGTCTGGCACTACTGTACAGGGGTCTAGGACGAACACGTGCGCACAGGAAGAGGGGAATGTACCAGGGCAGAATCCCGATCTTGTGTTTATGGGAAAACGTTTTTGTTGTTGTCCCTTCTTCTGGGGACCAGAGTGGCATTGCTGCCACGCCACTTATTCCGACTCCCCGTCCACTGGCACAGCTCGCCCCACAGGGAACAGTCAACATCAAGTTGTCAAGAGCCAGCCCACCAGAGGAGACACTGCACTGCTGCCAAGAAGGGTTTTCAGTGGTGTCTGTTCTGATTCAACATACCAACAATGAAGCCCCCTACTGACGGCATTAATTGCACAGTCGCAGAGCTAGTGTGAGTGAGCTCTCCCTCCAGAGGACGCCACCACGCCCGTTCAAAGGCAGCCCCCATGAATTTGCTGATACCGGAATCAAAACAAGGCCATGGACATGAACAAAGAAACTGAGGTCAGCACGAAAGCAGGGCATAATGGGTCACAGAATTTGAGACTTTTTGTTAAATGCTGGTAGATGAGCATGAGGCTTATGAAGAAGATGCTATGGATTTTCATTCTGGTCTGAGACTGCATGACAGGGCTGTGCTCTATGCTTACCTTCATAATATATCACAGCATCAACCAGGCCTGAGAGATACAGAGACCTGCATACTGGTCCGGAAATTTGAGCAACACTCTCAAAGACGCATCCATTAAATGGATGAAACTCGACGGTGTGGTCCCAGTCTTCCCAACTGAGTCCATAGCAAACTCAATCTGGATAGGAGCTGGTCGGGGCAGAAAAATCCTACAAATACATGGCTCTGCTGGAATCGATTCCCATGACCTCCCAGTCGGGATTCCAAGACGCCAGTTACTTCACATCGGAGGCTGGTTCATGGAAATGTTATTGTCCTGGAATGAATGTTTTAAGCATGGATAGTGCTGATGGTGTCTTTGCTGTCCTTGAGAAGATTTTCGGTTTGGAGCCTTCGCAGTGACTGATGGATCCAAGGTAATAGAATGTTGAGCAGTTACTAGCTTCTGTCCCCGGAGAGTCATGTCAGCAGTGTTGGCGACACTGTTGCTGGCCATAATCAGTTCAGTATCCTTGGCGCTGATTTCCATGCCATGTCTTGTTAATGTTTCCATACTCTAAAACATGGGGTGCTTGTATCGCACGGGCTGCTTTTGAGTATAGTTCACATTAACACTATCAACACAGACCCTCGTTCTGCTCTGTGTGCCCAGTTAACGCTGCAGTCACAGCACTGAAATTCCCTCAGGACACCTGATTTTGATCATTTTTTGATTAATTTTCCTTAAAAAGCTAACTCTGAGAGTGACTTTATTTTTGTGCAGTAAAATAGAGCTTCTTCTTGATGATAAATTTTGAAAGTCAAAATAATATTTTTGTTGTCGTTTGATTGAGTTAAAAATGACATACTTTGAACAAGGAGCACTGAATCAGTGCTTGAAGACGACAATGGGTTGGTTGCTTTCTCTTCAAATTAACCAGTGAAATCAACTATTAGAAGCTTGTAAACTGGTATGATATGACGTAGGAAGGACTGTATCTGTGCGGTGACACCACTGGTTAAAAATTCTCCGTGAAATTCGGTCATATTCGTTTTAAGAAGACCGTCGCTATCATTATCGCGACGTGTCGTGAGTGACAGATCGCTTGTCGCGAGTATTTTCGCCCCACATCGTCGAGTGGTAAGTGGGATGCTGCGATCATTCTCGCGTTGTGTTGCGAAATAATTCACTTTTGCCCGATGTTCAACTTTCCTCTTTGTGGTCATTCCCTCTGTGGACATTATCAGTAAATTTCTTTTACTGCTGCCTTAGCGGCCTTATTTCCCGAAACATTTCCCGATGGCTGACTCCCGTTACAATTTCAAGAACAGATGCAGAACACAAAAGCAATTATAACCTTATAGCAAGCAAACAGAATCCAAACCAAACCAAAAATCCTGGAGACAGTGAAACGACATATGATACGCTGAAATATTCATCTTGTTCATTCATCTCTACATTTGTTTTCAGTCCGTATCGTATTTAGCTGACCCACTGACAGGATTTGAAAAAAAAATCTTTTATCCGTCTGTGTGTGATTTTCTTTCATGATGACCTACCAGTGACTTTAACATTTCTAGCAGTTTGTCCTCCCGAGCCTGGGCTCTTGTCTGCGATGCCACAGTCCACATGAAGAGAAACGGGTGGAGAGCGGAGCTGAACGGTAACAGAAACACCACCATGGTGCCATGTATCATGGCTGACCCCCTAACACCACACAAAGCCAGTGCAGTAACCAGACCGAATGAGAACCAGCAAGCGACACCAGCGCAGGCCACTTTGACCATGAAGCAGGCCGAGGTGTACACCGGTCTCTTGGTGGGGTCCAGAAAAACCCGATACTTTGGTAGTCGGCTGTGGACAGCACTTGACAAGCTGTGATGATCGAGCACAAAGCAAAGTTGAGCCCCACAGTAACGGTGAACCAGCCGTAGTTCAGCTCGGATGGGTCACGTTCGAATAAAGCAAGGCGACATAGACCAGACTGGCTGTTCAGATCCCAGTGTGACAGCCCTGGAAGGAAAGGTATTACCGATAAACTTACACCAAGAAACCAAGTGACAGCACAAACTACAGCCACCGACGCTTTTGGTGAGTCTTCGTGATTCTCTAGGGGAACAGAAGACGATGGCATGGTCCAGACTGATGAAGCAGATGATCAGCATTGACACTTCACTGGACAGGAAGCAGAGGAAGCCATTTATCCTGCACGTGATACTGTTGATCCAGCTCTTTTCGACGAAAACGTAGTACTTTCCATGGAACACTTCGTTGGCTACTAATGTAATACTAACATGACTTCCCATACATACATTAGCGAATTGCAAATGAGTGATGGCCATCAAGAAAGTGATTCCAAACGCCCCCTTCACTGTTAATGAAATAGCCAAGCAGACTAAGTTACCCCAAATAGCAGAGACGCTGATTATCCAAAAGAAAATCTTGTACAGTTCTTTCGGTATCAGTGTTCTGCAGGAGGGAAACACGCTGTGAGGAGACAGACATTCTACGACTGCTGACTTTGAGAGAAACCTGCCACAGCAGAATCTGTAACTTGGTGAAAAGAAACGTTGTAAATGAACAGAGTTTGACATCAGATCCCAAGGGAAATTGCGAATGGGATTTCCTCGGATATCCAGCTCTTTCAGTCGTGGAATGTTCTTGAAGCCCACGATTCCTATGGTGACAATAGCTGAATGAGACAGATTCAAATATTCCACACTAGGCAGATATATGTCAGATTCGTTGTTGAATATATTTAAAAAGTGTTTCAGATATCGTTACTCGTTTTAGGTAATAATGAACACGTTTTGACAATGTATTGACAAGTTGCCTTAGGGGGTTATTTGCTAGCTGTAATGTTCTTAAATTTGACATGTTCACAAAAACATCCATGTCAAGACGTGTCAGAGAGTTATGAGTCAAGTCAATCATTTGCAGATTGGAAAGTTTGCACCAGTAATATTTGTTATAGAGCAGTAGGACAGACTCAGACGGATAAGATACGGATTTCCTGATGAAATCATTTATAACATTCTGGTTCCAGTGGCATCCAGGTAACGAAGGTAAGGAAAGAGATCAACGCGAAAAGCTCGCTCGCACGTGAAAGAGTGACCTTGACACAGACAACCTTCAGGACAGGTCAGGTCACACAAGAGTTCATCATCTCGTTGCAGACAC
The DNA here is from genome assembly GCA_016801955.1 of Conus betulinus. Lineage (NCBI taxonomy): Eukaryota > Metazoa > Mollusca > Gastropoda > Neogastropoda > Conidae > Conus > Conus betulinus. The sequence goes on along the minus strand of JADBJO010005088.1, from coordinate 141,363 downwards.
TGCCCCCAGCCGTCACACAGATGACCACCATGCACACAGACCCTGGACCCTTGACATTGGTAGTAACCAGGGCATGTCTCTTGAGTCGCAGTCTTGTTCGTCTTCTCCATAGACACAGTCGGACCATCCATTGCATCGAGTGTAGACAGGGAGACAGTACAGCCACTCAGCCTCACAATGGTAATGGCTGTTAGGACAGGATTCATCAGGTGTCATCGCCCACCGGGCAAAGTAACCAGTGCCATCTAAGTTGATATAAAGTCGTCGCACTTTGTTCTGACTTTTGTTTAGAACGTAGGACACCTTGTTGGCGGCGTTTTTTGCCTCGTCAGAATCATCCAAACAATCCGAGTAGTCGTTGTAAGACTGGCCGTACAATATGCACTGATTGTTTCGGCACAGAAATCCACCGCATTGGGGATGGCTGCAGAATGATTCATCACGTCATCGGGACAGTCCTGTTTGAAGTCACACACGTCAGTGTGTGACAATGCTTCACCATCCCCATCGCATCTGAACGCAGCTGACATGTGCAGGTTTCTGTTCTGAAATGGAACTGCATTATTATTTAGGGGGTGACTGATGTTCAGTAGCACGGAAAATGATGTCTCAGGTGTCTCTTCATGTGAAATTTTGTCATCACACGACATAAATGTCTGAATCACTTTCCGATGTGTGAACAAACAACGATCATCTGTAGCGTTTGCGTGAGGCTGACTTGATGTGATTTTATAGGACTAGAAACTGTTTTCTCAGTGAAGATGTGTCCTGATTCCGATTTCGTCTCACACAGGAGCACATGCATCTCTTTGGTCATTCTTACCGGAACAACATGCATCGACATGAGACGCAAAAAAGACGATCGCCTCGACGGTGTGTATGAATACAGATAATCTAAATGATCCCAGGTGTAGAGTAAAGTGTTATCATGCCACCTCTGAAACTTGCTATACATAAAAGGCACGTTGGTCCAACCGGCATAAAAACCCAAACCAAGTCGAAAAGTGTGAAAATTCTTTAACGCTTGCAGAATGTCTTTTTGCTCCTTCCTCGTCTTTATCGAGGCTGGGTTACCCCCGTTTTCCTGGCACACAAATCGAACGTGTGAGGGGGAAGGAACATTCTTTGTCAGACATGACGATCAATTTGAAACATTTTGCCTGTGAAGACACCATTCCCTGACACTCAGCATTGCTAAAGGGACAGTGTCCCGTTTCATCACGTCCATCTTCACACTCTGCTTTCAGGTTACAGTCTAAGTGCTGCTGCTGCAATTTCGAGAAGTGTTCCACAGAGCAGTTGAACAGACCATTCAGCAAACGCGTGGGACGAAGAGTCTCAGGAAAAGCGGAAAACCACAGTTTCAGACCAGAACGAGGCTCCATGGTCGATTCGTAGATGGACACCCCCATCAAAACTGATCCGGAAAAGACTATCGCTTTTTTGTTATAGACACCGCACACAGATGTTAGAAGGATAAACATTTCAGCTCTGGCGTCTCTTCCTTCAAGTAAAAAAGACGCAATCTCAGACACGAGCGCAAATCATATGCCGCCTGAAAGCTTATGATAAAGGCATATTTCAGAGGTGCGGAGACGCACTTTCTTTATTATGACGTTTCTTTCCTCGCCTCTATTGCTGTCATCATGTATCCAGAATATCTTGAAACGTATTTGATGAAAATAAAATCATTATTATTTGTCGTTGTCAAGCTGTTTTTGACACGAGGATAGCCGTAATTCACGGTAAACATATGGTTCTTTCGAGAAGTAAAGAACATTTCCCGAAGAGAGTGAAAACTGCACATGAGATCATGAGAAGAAATGGCCGATTTAGAACGAGTTAGGACCTGAAGAGTGGAAACACTGTCTACAAAGACTGTTCTCCAGAGAATTAAGTTGCACCAATACTCCAGTCGTCGCACGTGAATTCGTAAATGCGTAAAATCAGGCGCCTTTGCATCAGTTTACAGAAGGCGGTGGAGCCGCCACATATCCCATACACCACACCCTGGTGCGCTGTAGCCCCTGGCAGGTGGTTCCAGCAGTCTGACGCGTTGATCTGCAGGATCGTGGTGACCCTCGTGTGGTTTGGTCGTTGGATGAGGTGTTCCACACCTGGGCACATGGCGCTGATGTTCAGCACACTTTCAGTCAGGTGGGTGGCAGGTATATTCTCTCGACCACCTATGTGGGCATTCATCACACAGAGTGAAGACAATACACTGGGTCAGAAACTGCACGGGACAACATAGATGTTCAGTGGGCATAGTGGTTAATGTCCAAAGTAATGGTCGTGAGGGTGCAGGTTCCAATCTAGTCGGATCTATTAACGCTGTAGCCTTTCTGAATGCTGTTTAAAGGGTTTTAAAATTCTTTTCAATACATTTTTTTCTGCATACACAAATATTCACAAAATACATCAGAATGTCATAGGCGTAATATTCATAGTACGTGATCGTATAAATGCGCACATATATATAACGAAGAAAAAAGGAAGAATAATCAAAACCAAATATACAAACAAGCCAGAACCAAACATACAACTATTGCACACACACACACACACACACGCGCACGCACGCACGCACGCACGCACGCACGCACGCACGCACGCACAGTCTAGTTGGAAAAAAACTTCCCTTTCCTTTTACACTCTTCTTATCTTTTACGTCTTGTCGTTTATAATTAGTTGTAACTAACCATTACGTGTTTGAAACCTCCATAGTGATATCCTTTTCATGGTTTATCAATGGTTTATAGCAGGCCCATTGTGGAAAGCTTTTTTTTTTTTTTTAGTTGACGGTGCCGTTGATCATAAGGCCTACTCTCTTCTGTTTTTAAGATGTGTTTCTGGATTGTACTCACGTTTCCCTACCAACGCTGCAGACATCATACCTCGAATGTCACGTTAATGCCAGAATTTCTCCTGAAAGAAAGCGTAGACTATATCCGTGTATGCATTATTGGAGTGTGGAATTATGATGACAACATAAGCTGATCAGTGTTTTCTCCACGAACTGTAATTTTGTCACTGAAGTTACGCCGTATGCTGAAAGCACTGACCAGGTTTTCATCTTTATCTAAACATTGTAAGAATTTCTTTCTTTTTTTTTTTTCTTCGCTTTCAAAGTCAGTGATAGATTTTTTTCATCCATGAAATATTAAGTGTTACTGGGGGAATCGCCCCCCCCCCCCCCCCCCCCCCTTACCAGTCCCCATTCTCAAACCATGTGATGGTATGTGTATATGTATTCCAGAGCGCACGTGCGCGCGCGCGCGCGCGTGTATGTGTGTGTGTGTGTGTGTGTGTGTGTGTGTGTGTGTGTGTGTGTTCAGCTCAGCCCGCAGTCTATTACATTATGGTTCAGTCAGACGTAGATCGATAGTAGCACACCTAGTGCACAACCCCATACATGCAAATTACTCATTGTTAGCGAGCTGCAAACAGTTTCGTCTCCTTTCCATGATAGCGATGAGTTTCGTCTCCTTTTCATGATAGCGAGCTTCAATGAGTTTTGTCCCCTTTCCATGATAGCGACGAGTTTCGTCTCCTTTCCATGATAGCGACGAGTTTCGTCTCCTTTCCATGATAGCGACGAGTTTTGTCTCCTTTCCATGATAGCGACGAGTTTCGTCTCCTTTCCATGATAATGATGTTTTTTCGTCTCCTTTCCATGATAGCGATGAGTTTCATCTCCTTTCCATGATAGCGACGAGTTTCGTCTCCTTTCCATGATAGCAAGCTGCAATGAGTTTCATCTCCTTTCCATGATAGTGAGCTGTGATGAGTTTTGTGTCCTTTCCATAATAGCGATGAGTTTCGTCTCCTTTCCATGATAGCAAGCTGCGGTGACTTTCGTCTCCTTTCCATGATGGCGAACTGCGATGAGTTTCGTCTCCTTTCCATGACAGTGAGTTGCGATGACTTTCGTCTACTTTCCATGTTGGTGAACTGCGATGAGTTTCATCTCCTTTCCATGATAGTGAGTTGCGATGAGTTTCGTCTCCTTTCCATGATAATGAGTTGCGATGACTTTCGTCTACTTTCCATGTTGGTGAACTGCGATGAGTTTCATCTCATTTCCATTATAGCGAGCTGCGATGAGTTTCGTCTCCTTTCCATGATTACCAGCTGACGTCCTGACAGCAGTGTACACTGACAGGGTTGGTATCGAAGGCCATGAACGATACACTGGCGCCTAGCCTCGCTGCTCCAATGCTCTTAGAAGCAAAGCCTTGAAATCTGGATAGCCGCCATGGGACAGTATATCACTGGATCATGGCTTTCCTCGTCTTACTTGTCCGTGAACCTGCTGTCAGACTTTGGGGTAACCACAAAGGTCAGAGTTCGGGGTTACCACAAAGGTCAAGTAATAAATACAGTTCGACTAGATGAAAATCGCCCTGGCTCTGTGATTTTTTTTTTTTTTTTTTTTTTTTTTTTTTGTAATGGAAAAAAAAAATTTTATTCTTGTAAATTGGGGGTCAGTAAATTAGTTCAGTACCACATGTCAGCAAAGATAGCAGAATTGTGCATGCTTGTGGACTTCTTGTGTTTCTACACCGTTGGTATCGCACACAATTTTGGGAGTGAAACGTCTAGAGAGGACAGGAGGATGGTGGGTCATTCAGATAGATTGTGCTGTAACAGGAAAAAGGAGCAGACACCGGATCTGCTTCTGAGTCAGGAACAGTATGGGTCAAGGGCTGGACTATGTGATGAACATGTTTTGCTAATGGCTGATCTTCCGACAAAAGTCAGGTGCAGCTTTGAGTGTAATAGAGAAGACATAGACTTTTGGGCCTAATCTTTTACCGTAGATTAGGACCTGTGCCAGGCGCAAAACATGGTCCTTATCATGGTGCTGGTATGTAACGACGATAGCGTCAAAAATGCACCTCGATATCTTCGGGATAATCTGGCGGGTGAAGTTACGGCGTAGCACACAAGAAAGAATACCGTGCCCAAAGCAGCACCATACTGCTGTGAGTATCCGCTCTGAACATGGTGGCAGGGTTGCTCGTGGACTCTGTAAACACTGCATGTAAGCGGTAAGAACTCTAGCCACACACGCTCAGTTGGCCACCGAAGCAAAAATACAACCCCCCTCCCAACCCCCCTTTTTTCCCAACCCAACAGCTGTTGAGGCGTTGTTTCGATTTTCTGCTCTCGCTTGGCGGGAAGGAGACGGACGGGGGGGGGGGGGGGGGGGGGGGGGGGGGGGGGAGGAGGGGGGTGACAAGGGACACTACTCCAAAATGATCTTACCAATGTACGGAACTTGGTTCAGATTACTTCCCTTTCCGTACCCCCCCCCCCCCCCCCCCCCCCCCCCCCCCCCCCCCCCCCCCCCCCCCCCCAGCGCCCCATCATAGTTTTCTTGTCATTATATTTTACAGTGTTAGTGGGTTGTGTTTGTAGCGCGAAGGTAGTATTATCCGTGTGGACTTTCCATCGTATATATACATACAATTTAAGTCAGTCGTGTTAACGGCGTGCGCCACAGGTACTATGGTAGTTTTCAAAACATGAGCTGATGAACGCCATGTTGACTATGGTAGTGACAGAGCGTATCATGCAAAATCCATCCCGTGGAACAACTTCAGAAGAGCATGGCGTTAACGCCTGAACATTAGGACTGAAGAGGACAGCATCCACCAACTTGACAGAGCAGCTCAAGTTGCCATCTTCAGGCTGTGGACAGGACACTGCCAGCTCCTCTCCCATCAGTCACGTCTCAAACTCTCTCATACTGACCAGTGTCCTTTTGGCTGAGGCTCCCAAACTCCCACCCACATCCTCCAGTCCTGCTCCTCCTTTGAAGCCTTGAGACGCCAGACGTGGTCCAGTCCGGTTGAGGTCCAGGAGAAGCTGTGGGGACTGGTAGGATCTCTGCGGCGGACTGGGACTTCACCTTACTGACCGGATTGAGGATCTAGCATGGCTTGGAATGCAAAGAAAGAAACGTTCTCTCTGTGTAGTATGATTCTAGCGAATGCCGCCATTTTGAAATTGTTAGGGTCACGAAGCTGGGGAGGGAAGCTTGAGGACCTGTCTTCCATGATGGAGAATTTGTTGGCGACCACTTCCACAGCTACCAGGGGGGGGGGGGGGGGGGGGGGGGGGGATAAATCAATACTGACGATGGCGCTTCCCCTCTTCACCTCCTCTACGTAGAAACAGACCTTTCTTTTCTGTCTGATCCTCTGTGCTACGCCGGTGGTATTACCCTCCACGTCGCTCACTCTGGCTGCCCATCTATAGCCACACCCTGGCTTATGCCGCTGTGATAGCAGCACCTGTAATTCACTTGGAGCAGTCGGTGTCAAGTGGTCTTGAGGCAGCCCACAAGAGGTCACCGTTACCGAATCACTTTGGCGGTGTTCTCTGGTGGTGAATAAGCAGGACAACACCTACTAAATCCGGTGTTCTCTGGTGGTGAATAAGCAGGACAACACCTACTAAATCCCCTACTGACGACATAGTAGATAACCATGTCCGGCCAATGAACTTGCCAGTAATAGTGACCTCATTTCAAACTCATCAAAGACTTAGGTGTGAAGTCTGAGACCGCATAACAGGATTGTGCTCTACATTGCTTCATTGCACAGTATGTCCCAGCGTCAACCAGGCCCAAGAGATATACAGGCACCTGCAGTGTTGGTCAGGGAATGTAAGCAAAATGCTCAGAGACGCATCCATTAAGTAGCTGAAACTCAGCAGTGTTGCTCCAGTTTTCCCAACTGATTCAGTAGCAAACTCAACTCTCGGCAGGCGCCGGTTGGAGCGCGAATCCAGCAAATGAATAGCTCTAATGGGATTCGAAGCCCCATCCTCACCCTCTTCTTTCCCCGTCTCAACCTCCACCCCACCCAACACACACTGATCCCCATCTCTCTCTCTCTCTCTCTCTCTCTCTCTCTCTCTCTCTCTCTCTCTCTCTCTCTCAGTGACCAGAGATAGTGCGGACAGAGGCACTGCCCCTGTTCTCACTGAACGCACGTAAAGCAGACGATATAATGGTATATATTCATTCATCAGGTGTGTGTGTGTGGGGGGGAGGGGGGGAGGGGGGCATTTCTGTGCCTCTTTACAGAAATTGCGGTTTCTTTTCAAAAATTCTCTTTTCTTTGCAGTGGACTCCATACTCAGTGCATTAATTACAGTACACGTATTTGTTAGTAATCAACAAAAGTACCGACAATAAACGCATAATGTTCTATTTGTTGAGTTCTGTAAGGATACGGCGTAGGGAGCCCACCGACGACCTTCCAGCTTGCCGATCGGAACAACAGCAATCGCATAAATGCCGGTCACTTCCACACCATTGCCCGACTGTCTACAGGCTGCACACCAACAATTATTGCGCCAAGGTCTTGCTTAAGGACTCAAGTATTTATAGACAGGCGCAATCATATTTTTTGAGAGTTTTCATTGTATCCGAAAGTTGATTCTCCTCGATTTCTTTCGTATGGTCATCAAGGTACAAGCCACGTGGTCCCAAGCTGACAGATTAAAATCAGAAGGAATGGAAGTGTTTGGGGGCGACCACCTGGAGCAAAGATAGGGTCACTGGTGAGTACAAAGGCCTGAAATGTGACGTCAACCTAAAGGAAGGTCATGTATTGAAGATTGGATGTGATGTCATCAGTGGAATTCCCCTCAAACAAGGGACATGATTGGTAGGATGTTGTTCTTTTGATAAACTATCGGTTCAACATTAATCACTGGCTGAAACTTACGCTAGGCTTCAAAACGCTTGCATCGATTATATAGTGATGTAGTGTAAAATCCTAACTGTGGTGTGTGGCCTCATTCAAAAGCAGACACGCGTTTCCTAGCGGCTAGACGCAAAGGACACTTGCGAGTTTGACGAGTGGCAGCGTTGCATGGCACATTCTAGCGGTGAGAAAGAAGAGACAACAGATCGCTATTGCATCTCGTGACTCCCTCGCACGCAAAAGAAAATGGCCAACAGTTGAAACGTCATCTGCTTGACGAACGAAAAATCGTGACGGCCAGTGATTGATGCACGAAACGATCAAAGGCTGTCCCTCCAGCAGCACGAGGACACTGAAGAAGAAGAAGAAGTCATATTGTTGATGTAAAATTGTCCGGCGCCCATTCTTCACTACTCTAAGATCCTCTCATCTTTCGCCCTCCTCGCTGCACGTGCAGGCCGGCCACTCGCTTGGCGAGTTCTCTCTGCAATGAAACTCGCCGCATGTTACGAGCAGTTTGGAAATTGTATCATGTGTTCATGCACACACGTTGATTGGACAGACCACACTCGCTGCACAAACACACAGGTACCAGCATACTCACTGTACAGACACACAGGTACTAGCATACTCACTGTACAGACACACAGGTGCTGGCATGCTCGCTGTACAGACACACAGGTCCTAGCATACTCACTGTACAGACACACAGGTCCTAGCATACTCACTGTACAGACACACACAGGTACTAACATACTCGCTGTACAGACACAGGTCCTAGCATACTCACTGTACAGACACACAGGTCCTAGCATACTCGCTGTACAGACACACAGGTCCTAGTATACTCGCTGTATTGTTCTAGCATACTCGCTGTACAGACACACAGGTCCTAGCATACTTGCTGTACACACAGGTCCTAGCATACTCACTGTACAGACACGCAGGTACTAGCACTCACTGTACAGACACACAGGTCCTAGTATACTCGCTGTACAGACACACAGGTCCTAGTATACTCGCTGTATAGTTCTAGCATACTTGCTGTACAGACACACAGGTCCTAGCATACTCACTGTACAGACACACAGGTCCTAACATACTCACTGTACAGACACACAGGTACTAACATACTCGCTGTACAGACACAGGTCCTAGTATATTCACTGTACAGACACACAGGTCCTAGCATACTCGCTGTACAGACACACAGGTCCTAGCATACTCGCTGTACAGACACACAGGTCCTAGTATACTCGCTGTATAGTTCTAGCATACTCGCTGTACAGACACACAGATCCTAGCATACTTGCTGTACAGACACACAGGCCCTAGCATACTCACTGTACAGACACACAGGTCCTAGCATACTCGCTGTACAGACACACAGGTCCTAGCATACTCACTTTACAGACACACAGGTCCTAGCATACTCACTGTACAGACACACAGGTACTAACATACTTGCTGTACAGACACAGGTCCTAGCATACTCGCTGTACAGACACACAGGTCCTAGCATACTCACTGTACAGACACACAGGTCCTAGCATACTCGCCACACAGACACGCTGGTCCTACCATACTCGCTGTGCACACACACAGGTACCAGCATACTCACTGTACAGACGCACAGGCACTATCATACTCGCTGCACAGACACTTATTTACTAGCAGACTAGCTGTACAGACACACAGGTACCAGCGTGCTTGCTTACAGACACACAGGTACTAGCATACTCGCTGTACAGACATGCAGGTACATGTAAGCTCACTTGTCAAAGCAGGAACGCACATGCAGTGTGTCACAAGGAATGGAAAGGGAAAGACAGGAAGGGGAAAAGGTTGATATGTCATGCGGTATTGAAATGAGACATGATCCATGAGGTAACTCCATGCATTACTTAAAACTTGTGTAAATAAAGACCGAAACATGTGTGCGCCTCTGTCCCCTGCTTTTCATGCATGTAAAAAGGCTGAACTTTCAGACCTGGGAGATTCCGTTAATATTCTGCAGTACGTACACACCAAAGTTAAGAACTGTGTGATTCCAAACTGTTCCGTATTTCACGAGAAAACAATCGAAAATGATGGAAGCGGCTGCAGCTAGTGACCCCATTGTTCATTCATTCATTATGCCCATCGCTCCCGGTGGAGCATAGGCATCGACGACCCTTCGTCATCGCAGTCTGTTCTGGGCTGTTCTGGCCATTCCAGTCCAGTGGGTCCCTAGTTGCTTCAGCTCCACCTCGGTGTCTCGCCTCCAGCTCTTGTGAGGCCAGCCTCTTTTGACCCCATTGTTGGCGACCTCTTTTGCGCAAAACAGATAGCGGAGCCAGTGTGTTGTTTCTAAGAGCTCATAGATGAAACACAGATACTCATTCATCATCTAACTATTGCTGGAACTTTTCGTAGTTCACGACATGACGTGTGATAGCTTAGCTGTACATTCGACTGATGCTTTTGACAGTACAGGTAAGCTGTTCTATATTCCTCACGTTCGTTGTTGTTGATCATTGCTGCCTTAATGGCGGGACAAAACTCCACTCCCTTCTTCTTCTTTCTTTTGAGTGTCCACCTTCAACGAGTTGAAGATTCTGACACTTTTGTGTGCATGATCGTTTTTTTTTTTTTTTCCCGCCATTAAAGCAGCCATACTCCAACTTTGGGGAAGGTGCATGCTATGTGTAACGTGTCGTTCATACCAACGGCCAAACTGGCCTTCTCTTCCGAAAGTTGGTGATGGGATTTTACGTGTGTGCAAGATGCTGGGCGTGCGCTCACACACGGGAGCCTCAGTTTATAGTCTCATTCGAAGTACTGTATGGGGAATGGAGTCAGAACCAATGTTGACTCCGAGGGAAAAATCCCCCTGAACCGAAATTCGAACCTGTAACCTCAGGATCACGAGTCCGACGCTCTGCCAACTGAGCTTAAGGGTAGATGGGATTTACACTTGCCTGTCCATATAGGGAGTGTAGGGTAGATGGGATTTACACTTGCCTGTCCATATAGGGAGTGTAGGGTAGATGGGATTAACACTTGCCTGTCCAAATAGGGAGTGTCCGCAGGACTATCAGCCTGCGTACGCAGATGAAGAAGAGTTGCTATTGATGTACGCATGTGAATCAAACAGGTGCCCTAATGAGTTTAAGTACTTGTGTATGCCACTGTTCTTTCTGTTTCGTCACCTTGCTATGGCACCGTCTTCCAAGGCACAGTGGTATTGCTCAAAGCTATTGTTGTTCACTGTGATACAGAAGGTAATGTTAGGTAAGGTAATGCTGCTATGGCCCAGCCGACCGCAAAGGGCCATATCAAGGCTGTCACCACGTTGAAGTCAACTCACAAGTCATTAAAAAACAAAACCAAAACAACAACAACAACAACAACAACAACAACAACAACAAACTCATTCACACAACCCTTTAAGATACACCTTCTAAAAACACACGGGAATCTTTTAAAAAACAAGAAATTACGTACGTGGTGCAGGGGGATCTTTACTTCAGTGTGTTCATTTCTGTCAGAGCAGTAGGTAAGGTAAGGTAAGGTAAGGTAAGGTAAGGTAAGGTAAGGTAAGGTAAGGTAAGGTAAGGTAAGGTAAGGTAAGGTAAGGTAGCGTTGCTTACAGCCCAGCCGACCGCAAAGGGCCATTTCAGGGCTGTCACCGCATTGAAGACAGATCAAGTCAGAGTAGAAGGGAAGTGGAGAGTTAATATATTTTTTTTAAGTGTTTGGAATGTTTCTGTATTCGAGCAAACTCGTGGCAGCAGGTACCAGACAGACAGTAGACAAGTAAGTACACAACCGACTTGGATGGAACCATACTACTCATTTTAAGAACGTGGGCGTCACCTCGGTTGGATCCATTTCTCATGGTATGTCTGGGCGCAACGCTGCATGTTTGCCGTTACATGCCACACATATTCTGAGGTAGGCCAATGCGCAACGCTGCATGTTTGCCGTTACATGCCACACATACTCTGAGGTAGGCCAATTCCACTATTCGTGATATTAGACAAAAAAAAAAAAAAAAGAAAAAAAGTGAATGTGTACGGAAGTAATTGCGAGCGTGCACATAATGTGTATGTGTATATGTATGGGTGCGCGTGCACGCGAATGTGTGTGTGTGTGTGTGTGTGTGTGTGTGTGTGTGTGTGTGTGTGTGTGTGTGTGTGTGTGAGAGAGAGAAAGTTGTGGATGTGTAAGTGTGTTTTATACAAGTCATAAGAGAAGATTAACATGAAACAAAATACTTATAACCAACAACTAACTAATCAATTAAAGTCAAAACGGATGACAGTATTAAAGAAAAAAAAACAAACAAACAAAACAAAAAAAATCCTTTGCTTTCCTCTCCTCACCCCCCCCCCCCCTCCCCAGCCCATTTTATCCATCCCCCCCCCTCCCTTTTTATCCCCCAAATAAAGTTAATAAAGAATATTACAAGTATTTTCCAATAGGGGTGCATTCTAAGTGTACAAAGAATTCGTGCGTTAAAGTTGGTGACTGAAAAATGGCCTGTACGGTATTTTGCTTCAATACTGGAATGAATTTTTTCATATCATTGCATGAAACAATATGAACTGGAGCAATTTTGTTTCCACATACGCAAACTACGTCTTTTTTTTTTTTTTCTTTTTTTTTTTTTACATATTTTGTTTTAAATGCATTAAGTTTCCACCTGTGCATTAATGCGTGTGTGTTTGTGTGTGTGTGTGTGTGTGTGTGTGTGTGTGTGTGTGTGTGTGTGTGTGTGTGTGTGTGTGTGTGTGTGTGTGTGTGTGTGTGTGTGTGTGTGTGTGTGTGTGTGTGTGTGTAACAATGGGGAGCACCTTTTACGTGTATTGGAAAATAGTACAAACCGTGAAAGCATTTATGGGATACGCATGTGTAATTCTGTCTACTTTTTGATGAATTATGTGATCGTGAAACAGAAGAAAAAACAAACAAACAAAACGACAAGGAACACGACATATTAGCAATACATAAATATTCTTAGGTATTTCTCATGAAAATCATCCACACTGATACCGCGGCTGAAGGACTTTGGCAAGCTGTGTTTACTCATAAGTTCTTTCAGCTATGGTAGCCATTCAAATCTATATTTTCTTGACTCACCGCATGTCTGGCATATAAGGAGAAACCGCCACTGCATCCTACGCCAAACTGTTCAGTGGAGCCTTATAGTGACACCCAAGCAAATGTTTGATGCTTCAGTCAGAGGCAACGTACAGTTGAATTAACGTCCTATCACATCCAGAGGTTCGGAGCGGTCTAAGGAGGGAAGCAAATTCATATCATCAATATCTTTTATATTATTGCAGACTTCCACAGACATCATCACTAATATCGTGCCCTGAACTTTTGTATTGACGTATGTGAGAGGCCCCATGGCATCATTAAGTCCTCTATGGACGGTAAATGTATCAGCTTCCATAGGTGGAGAATCGCTTAGGCTCTATGACGTCACTATGTGAGTGGGCACAACAACATTTGGCCGAAGATAAACATAGGAACCTGTAAACAGACAGCTGTTCTTTATGTGTGTGTTGTTGTGAATAATTTTGATGATGTCAGTATTGTCTTATATGGTTCTTATGTTGTTTGAAATTTTCAAAGCTATTTCCCGGTCATAGGTTGCAAAAGTTTTGTAAAGATCAAGTTCTTGATCCCCTGGGGTATCTCGGTTATGTAAATCCTCTGGGGTATATTTCGGTTATGTAAATATGCATATATAGGATGGGAATTGAAAGTACTAAAATGGATGACAAGCTGCGTGTGTAGGGATTTTTGGTTCCAATTTTGATTATCAATTTTTATGTCTACTATCATCTCGCGATGAAAAGACGTTACAGAAAATCACTGAACTGATCTGAGGACTGAGCTGTTCTTTACGACAGGGACTGAGAGCAAGACTCTATCTTTGAGGTACTGCCATCTTTTGCCCGAGTCGTATGTTCTGATCCCTCTGGGACTGGACCGGTGGGTTTTGCTTGGAGCAATAGGAGACATTGGTGTTGTTGTGACGTATTGATATCAAGACGTAAAATGTGCGGATGACGTGTCACAACTCAGATATGCAACACTTTGAGATGAAAAGGTGAAAAGAGGATTTCACATCTCTAATTTCTTTAAAGAGAGAGAGAGAGAGAGAGAGAGAGAGAGAGAGAGAGAGAGAGAGAAGAAAATTATTGCCAACCCTGTCCTCCCTCCCTGCCCTTGCAGTTGTATCATGGGACAGCCAATAGCATGTAGCGCATTTTTGTTTTTCACTTCGACAGCCTGTGACATTCCATTTCGTCTTTAAATGACCAATGTGGATAAGACATTTCCCTATTGATTCTATTCACTTGTCTTTCTCAGATCCCCTAATCCATGTGAATGCATAGATGTATATAAGTGCATGGTCCTCATAGCTGTATTTGAGTGTATTTGTCAGCGTTTGCTTGATGCGTCCTCGCATTGGTGACCCAGACGACTTCAGCTGCACAGTCTGTGCATACCACACGGCNGAAAGGAAAAGTACTAAAAGGGATGACAAGTGCGTGTGTAGGGATTTTTTTTCTATCATCTCGCGATGAAAAGACGTTACAGAAAATCACTGAACTGATCTGAGGACTGAGCTGTTCTTTACGACAGGGACTGACAGCAAGACTCTATCTTTGAGGTACTGCCATCTTTTGCCCGAGTCGTATATTCTGATCCCTCTGGGACTGGACCGGTGGGTTTTGCTTGGAGCAATAGGAGACATTGGTGTTGTTGTGACGTATTGATATCAAAGACGTAAAATGTGCGGATTGACGTGTCACAACTCAGATATGCAACACTTTGAGATGAAAAGGTGAAAAGAGGATTTCACATCTCTAATTTCTCTTTAAAGAGAGAGAGAGAGAGAGAGAGAGAGAGAGAGAGAGAGAGAGAAAAAAAAAATATTGCCAACCCTGTCCTCCCTCCCTGCCCTTGCAGTTGTATCATGGGACAGCCAATAGCATGTAGCGCATTTTTGTTTTTCACTTCGACAGCCTGTGACATTCCATTTCGTCTTTAAATGACCAATGTGGATAAGACATTCCCTATTGATTCTATTCACTTCTCTTTCTCAGATCCCCTAATCCATGTGAATGCATAGATGTATATAAGTGCATGGTCCTCATAGCTGTATTTGAGTGTATTTGTCAGCGTTTGCTTGATGCGTCCTCGCATTGGTGACCCAGACGACTTCAGCTGCACAGTCTGTGCATACCACACGGCAACTTATCAGCAATTATGTACCAAGGATCAGCCACCCAGCCACTTTTCAGCAATTATGTACCAAGGACCAGCCACCCAGCCACTTTTCAGCAATTATGTACCAATGACCACCTAACCAGACGTTGTAAAGGCCATGTCTCGAAATAACGAAGTTCAAAATCTCAGTCTTTCCGCCCCTAGCTGTGCAGAGGAATGCACACAGTACAAGCTTTGGCAGCAGTGCAAAGCACCAGTACTGACTGTAGTGAGATAGAAACCTGGACCGAACGTTACGTCCTTTGACTTGCTGTACTGTTATTTTCAGTCATGAAATCTTTTTCGTGCATTAATCTTTTTCGGTGCATTAACTTATTTCGGTGAGAGAGAGAGAGAGAGAGAGAGATCATATTTGATGACGATATTTTTTCTTCGCCTTTTTACAATCTTATAAGTGAATCCATGTGCTTCGCCCTTGGCAAAGTCTTGATTCAATATTTTTTCTTCACATCTCACAAAACTAATACATTTTATTGCCACAACTGCCAGTACTGCATGCTATCATGTACGATTTGTTGCTAAATTAGTTCTTTTCCGACAAGTCAGAAGAACTGGTATGCACATTTTTTCACCTTCAGCCATAGTCTATAAGAAGAATATTCGCAGGCATATAAATTGAAACAGTAATTCATTCTGAACAGGACAATTAAACCCTACCTGCATGGCGACTAATGAAAATGTTACGAAAGGCAACGGATATAAGTTTTCAACGCGCTCGGTAGAAGCTTGTCCAACATAGAATGAACTGTGTTTACACACCGAGTGGAAAGCCTCATTTTGAATACCTTCTATAACCGCCATATCTCTTTTTGACTCTGGTAGACATAGTTATGTAACTTGCCCTTCAGTACAACCTGATGCTGTTCTCATCATGTGCATTATGAGTGTGAAAATGGCATCGCCTTACTAAAAAAAATAGTTTGCATGTGAATGTTTGCGTTCTTATAATGGAGATGACGTGTTTGCGATGCTTGGCGGTGACGTAAGTAGCGAAACGTCGAACATGTCGGGCTGGGCCTGACTGTCAAACCCAAACCGAACATGTCTTGTGATCTACGTATAAACAGACCTGTTTGACGTCTTAGTTACGATCTTTTAAAGGGAGAAAAAGCTCTGTGGTGTATTCCGTGCCATGTACCACTCACAGTGAGATATGTTCTTTTAGAATGTGGGGACTTGTATGGTATGATTTGAAACATAAACACTTTACAGCAGACTCCATGAAACCTTGTTCAGAGATGTCCAACCTGATGTGATTTTTTTGATTTCTGAAAGAGATTAAAAATTTTTCAGCTGATCTAAGATTTTTTAAGGAAGGAAGAGTTTTAACTGGCATTTCCGGTGTGGATTTAGGTGTATTTTTGTAGGGTTGTGTGCATGAGAGTTATTTAGTTTGTGTGTTGCTGTCGTTGTTATTGTTATTTTTGTATGACTTGTGAGTTGATTTAAATGCGGTGACAGCCTTGATGTGGCCCTTTGCGGTCGGCTGGGCTATTAGCCACATTATCTCATCTTATCCTTTTGTTTGATGAACTGCTTATGAGGGACCCATTGGGTGACAACGGACACGCTGAAGGTGACCAGATTTGTGTGTGTGTGTGTGTGTGTGTGTGTGTGTGTGTGCGCGCGTGCGTGCGTGCGTGCGTGCGTGCGTGCGTGTGTGTGTGTGTGTGTGTGTGTGTGTGTGTGTGTGTGTGTGTGTGTGTAAATGATATTGATACTGTTTTCTACAATTATCTGTCAGTCATACCTTTCGTTATAGCAGCATTATCTTCACGCTGGCCATTATAGATTAACATATTTGAACTACATAAGAACGGTAGGCTATATATTTCTTTCTCAATTGCAAATGTTCAAATATCACTGTAAAACAGGCAGCGCTTTCGTTTCTCGAGCTATACTAATGCATATCTAAGTAATTAAAAAGATTGTGATTATCTGCTGCTCTCTTGATCTTCTAGAAGTTCTTTTTACTTTGGACACAAATCATTACATTGACCATTTTTTTTTAGCCTTTTTCCAACCATCGTTGATATGCACTTTTCTATTTCCTCCCATAGTCTATACACGGAAGGGCAACAATAAAAAAATGTTCCATACAGTCCATGTCATTGACAGTTATCACATTTATTGGTTTCTGTTTTCATTTTCTGACCAGTTTACCAGATGTGATCACATGTAGCTGAATAGCCTGTGTGTGGTGCTGTAGATTTGTGCATATGGAATGTTACGTCTCAAGCCAGCTACAGTTACAGCTCTGATAATTCAAAGCGTGTGTGCGATTTTATGTAAATTTCACAAATACTTTGTTTGCAAGAATTTCTGACAGATGTGAGCTGTGTGTATGTTATTAGAAGCGGTTCGTATCATTTAGATTTCAAAACTACACATTTATTTTCAAACGGATAATCATAATTTGATACAAGTAATTAAGCGTGCAAAAGATACAAGAGATTACATGTAAAACTACTCTACAGCACACACACACACACACACACACACACACACACACACACACACACACACACACACACGCATGCACGCACGCACGCACGCACGCACGCACGCAACGAATACATGTGCGCAACATTAAGAAACATGAACACACTCACACACACACGCACACGCACACACACACACACAAACACAAACGCAACGCACGCACGCACGCACGCACGCACCAATACATGTGCAAAACATTTAGAAACATGAAGACCGATGTAATACACAACGCCAAGTTAATGAATAAAGTAAATGCCATTAATCTATTGAAGAAAGTAAAACATACTGTTGAATCCACCCAATCATATTTCTCGTAGTATAGAAAAATCTGAGAACTTAAGTGTAGAAGAGAGAGAGAGAGAGGTTTTTTTTTTTTTTTTTTTTTTTTTTTGATGCTTTAAAGGATGAATTACTAGGCCTGCAATCTGTCAATAACCAACAAGAATTCTAGGTTTGACCAGCTTAGAGCAGAAGTGAGAGAGCTGAGAGGGACAGGGAGGAGGAGCTGAAGACCCAGCTGGCGGGGAGGTGAAGTTCACGGCAGAGCTGGCGGATCGCCGGAATGAAGAGCTGTCCATCAACATCCGCCGCAACCTGCGAACCTCAGTGTGTGTGAACCTGGTGTGTGTGTGTGTGTGTGTGTGGGTGGGGGGGGGGGGGGGGGGGGCAGCCAGCAGGGGCGTGAAGAAACAGCCACGGAGTGTGAACGCAAGATGTCGCTCTTCCGAGATAAGCTGCAGGTGTCTGTTGATCCTAAGGATGTGGAAGCAGTGCATCGATTAGGTGTGCACAAGAAGGGTGCCTCTGATAGAGCTAAAAAGCCAAGAGGGATCATAGTACGCTTCGTGTCTAGACGGGTACGCGATGAAGTACTGTACGCGAGAAGGAAGCTCCGCGGTACGAAAGTACTGATGGTGGAGGACCTCACGCCGCGGGCCTACTCTCTGTTGTGCGTGTCACCAGGGACAATAAGCAAGTGTGTGAGAGGGCCTGGTCCAAGAATGGGAAAGTCTTCATGAAGACTCTGGGTGGGAAAAATGTTCAGGTGGACTCGATTTCTGACTTGACGAAGTGTAGTCAGGAGTACGAGGAATCCAAGAGGAGATCCCCCAGACCCTCTACCAGCACCAGTGCCAGTCAGCCCAGCGGCAGTGAGTAGGCCTTGTGATCAAGAGGCAAGTGCAGTTGTGGCATACCGGACAAAAAAGGCCAGTAAACTTGTAGATATTTCGTTACTACTTGTTTGATTTCAGTGCTTTCAAGTCATCTAACTCTTTGACGCAAGTAAATTAAATTGTTACTTTTTGATAAATTCAATTAGCCTACTTTCTTTTTCATAGCAGA
>JADBJO010005088.1:107500-117500 GCA_016801955.1 Conus betulinus | reverse complement strand
CATCTGTGGTGTGTTTGTTCCCAGCACTTTTCAGGTCTACAGTGTGCCAGGTAAGCCCACCCACTCCCCCTCCCCACCCTACAAGAAGACCAGAACTAGTCATGGACATAGATCGTTGACCGAAATCGCTACGCTGAATACTGAAGAAATATAGTCCTGAATATGTTGTTTATTCATTCCCTGCGAATTACATTTCTAAATCTGTTGTTTCTTCCTACATGCACATTTGTGAAAATATGTCAGGCACGATTACTTCAGAAAAAAAAATGAAATAAACGCAAGATGCTCTACCTGGGACCGCAGTATTGATATTGTGCCGCTGTTGTAGTAGTAGTAGTAGTAGCAGTAGTAGTAGTATTAGTAGTAGTTGCTTCTTCCTTGCGGTCAACTCTGAAGCGATCTTATTCTTATTCGTTTTTGTTTCACCTGAAGAATACCTAAGAGGTCGAAATGCCTTGTATTTTGTCTTGTGACTCGTTTGTCCACGTTTCTCTGACATTTATTTAAGATCTGAAACTGTGGTGTTTTGCCGTGACCATTAGCAACTACACGTTATGACGTCATTCTTCGCTAAGTTGGTATACCAGCAACCTAAGCTGGGATACCAGCAACGAATTTGACCGGGCAACGAATTTGAGCGGTCGCCTTCTTTGTTGATTGTCGGAGTTTCGATCTCAACTTGTCGTTTTATGAAATTCGGACTTCCCTATCGAAATCTTTTTAATGACTCCCATTTCTATGATAGAAGCAACCGAAAATATATCAAAAGTATCATCCGATGGACCATATCAACAGAATAACATTTCATCAAAGATCGTGTTAAAAGCACATGGCGACAGCCATGTGACGATAAAGCAAATTGTGTTTTCTATCAAATTTTAAAACGCAAAGTTCTCCGCTTGGACGGCATCTTGGATAATGAAACTTATATGTATAAAAAGAGCGAAATGCCAGCTTTTCATTCATTGCAAAACTTTTTCATGCTGTTCAGTAGTATTTTTCATCGAAATAGAGGAAAATATGACGTAAACTCGTTAAAAGTGGGTTTATTCTCGGACTTCAATCATCAATAACTTTACACACAGCCACAGAACGGTCAAATATGACTTATTGCATTTTATTCCTCGGGTTCTGACGTTCTGACGGCTGAAAAATTGCCCTCTCGGCCGCAGTCAGCGAGTGCCTGCCAAGTTTTAGGGACTCGTGCAGCGCTACAGCGACTTTCGTCCTGCTCCCTTCTTCCCTCCTTGAGGCGGCCTCACGCGGCACAGGACCATCGCCACCCGAGCATGAAGAAGGCCGTCCGGTGGTCCTGAAGACAGCCAGCTGTTTGGGGGACAGCAGGCAACACACACCGAGCCCATCGTTGGTCGACCAACTTCAATTGAACCAACGTTCAAGACCAATTCCACCTACCTTGAACCAACATTCAAGAAGATCACGACCAGAATTGAGCCAATGTTCATGAGGAATACGAGCTCTGAGAGACAAATGCGACGACCCCCATTGAAACCTACCCACTACTGCCAGGCGACAGCAGTTGCCACAAATATATAGACCTTTGTCTGCAGGAACCTTGTCCTTAAGGGCCTCAGGCCGATAGGACGTTAATCTCACCCTCAGTGCAATGCAATGTTGAGTGCGAGCAGTGTTCCCCCAGAGTGTCCCAAGATGGTGTCACGAGTATGCAGAGAGAGTGCTCAGTGCGCTGTGTGCTGAGAGAGAGAGAGAGAGAGAGAGAGAGAGAGAGAGAGAGAGAGAGAGAGAGAGAGAGAGAGAGAGAGAGAGAGAGAGAGAGAGGGCTGTGTTCCCGGTTTTGAGCTCTTTGCTATGGAAGGAAAATAAAAGGAGAAAACTCCACGTCCTCCGTGTCTTCTTGGCTGGCTGTTGTCCCTTGATTCCTGCACTTGTCAACATCTGCCTGTCTTCACCTGCACAGCCCTTATCCCTCCACACCATCACACATATATATTTTAATATGTACGTCTCCTCTGAATATGATGTAGGTCAAAATAGGTTGTATAGATTCTGTATCAAAGAGATCATGAACACCAAAGAACTAACCATGTACAGTAAAACCCGGCTAATTGAAAGAGCCTTTGAACCAACCACCTATGGACTTTTAGATATCTGAATTTAAAAATTATCCGCGTGTTGAATTAATCAAAATTTTTGCCCAATCTAAAACAAACTCAAAATAGACCTAACAAATTGAAATTAACTGAGCACGTCAAGGAGTGGTCCCAAGGAATTTCAATTAACTGGACTTTGTTGCAGCATTGGCACTACTGGGAACCGGAGAGAGAGAGAGAGAGAGAGAGAGAGAGAGAGAGAGAGAGAGAGAGAGAGAGCGTGGGGTGGGTATGGGGAAGGGTTTTACGAAAACCCCTCTTAATGTGTGACATTGTTTTAGGACTTGTTCAATGTTCCATTGTTACTTCTCTTGAACAGTGGTCTTTTCTCTTTTCACGTTTAAATGTATTTTCACGTCATTTTTGTTATTGACGTCGGCCTGTAGTCACATCGGGATAGCATGGCGCCAATAGAATTTAACAGGATATTTGGAAGAGCTTCGACTCTGGCATGGTGCCAATTCTCATGCTATCTCAATGTGAATACAGACTCTGAGTGGTTTTATATTGTTTTCAGTTCCAGTTTGTTTTCTAGACTAAGAAAACGTGTGCGAGAGGTGCCTGCCTGAAGTGGCTATCACAAAAGGAATTGGTACAATAAACCCTCAGACCAAATTAGAAGAGAACTGGCCCCAATACCCTGGAGTTACAGGGGCCGCGATTCTCTATTACTCTGCCACAGCAGTAGAAACGCTCCAACTTCAAAAGTAGTTCGCTGTGATGCTGGATTTTTCTGTCCGCTCAAATATTCCCTCTTCAATCATGATGTCTTCCTTATAAGGTCTGTCCCTTCAAAATATGCAACATCCGGTCCCAGTCTGTCGCCAGGCAACAGATTGGTCCTGGTGTTGAAGACCAATCTGTCCGCCGGGCGACAAACTGTGCAGGGGCGACAGACTGGTCGTTAACAAAGGTGTTTGTTGACAGAGCTTGGGCTGTAGCGTGCGGACTCTGTTGCATCAAGGACCGAAAGCCAGCCACTTCGCCCAGTACTAAGCCACCCTACCAGCTACCGTGGTGAAGTGGTTAGCTTTGCGGACTTCTGGCTGGGATGTCGTGGGTTAACGATTCCCACCAAAGCCATTACTTGTGGGATTTTTCTGCCCCGACCGGCCCGAACCCACATGTGAAGTTTGGCTCAGTTGAGAAGACTGGGACCGCACAGTCGAGTGTCATCCATATAATGGATGCGTCAATGAGAATCTTACTCCCATTTTCTGACCTTCACTGCACTGCAGATGTCTGTATCTCTCGGGACTGGTTGACACTAGAATGTGTTTTGAAAGTAAGCGTACAGTGCACCCCTGTCATGCAGCCTCAGACCAGAATGGAAATGCGTAACACCATCTTCATCATCTTCATCCTCATCGATCAGTATCTGCCCGCCCGCCCACCCACCGCTGTGTGATCACATCATTAACAAATGGGATAGTATAGTGTAAAAATAATCATCAGAAATAAGATATCCATGACATTATATGACATGACACGACACGACGCGACGCGACGCGACGCGACGACATGACACGATCGACACACGACACGACACGACACGACATGACACAATCGACATGACACGATCGACACACGACACGAAATGACACGACACGACACGACATACATTACATGACTCGACACGACACGACATTACACAATATTACAAATCTTTCGATTGCCGCAGCTTTGCTGACGAGCATGTCTATGGTCGTCACATTAGTGAGTGTTGCATCGTTGTGACGGAATGGCATAGGCCGATTACTATCATTCGTCTTTGGACTGGGACAAGGGAGATGAAGCAGGCACAACTTTAAAGCGTAAGACGAGTAAACAATGCATCACAGCGGCGGTAGCGGCTCGGCTGCTGCAGCTACTCACACCTACTGGGAGGTGGCAGCGACCGGCAGAAAATGCCTAGGGGGCAGATAGTCGTGGGGCGGCACTGACCACCTTCCTCGCACCAGGAGTGACGACAGCACTAGCCTATGTCGCCGGGGGACGGCTCTCGAGGCCGCGGGGCACTTTGACGACGAGGTGCTGCTTTATCCATGACTTTTCACATTTGTTCAGATTTCCGCCTGCAGTCGCCTCACTTAAGCAGTACGGAAGGGCAAAAGAACGGCTCCAAGAAACGCAAGAGTAGGGCAAATTAACATGTATAGTGCATATGTTTGTTGCAATGGGGGGTACTGTTGGCCACACTCCTGTATTGACTGAAGGGCAAATTAACATGCTTAGTGCGTTGTGTACACACACACACACACACACATATATATATATATATATATATATATATCATGACAGCCCCTGCGTGCACTAGTATATTCCATCTTTCTGCACTTATGCGAAACATGGACCCTCACAGTTGATCTGAAAATAGCCCTGGCCCTGGAAATGATGTTTCCGCAAGATCTTCAACATCAGATATACTGATAGTATCGCCAATCACCAATCAAATGCATCAAACCATCAGGCAGCAAATAAATCATAGGAAGAAACTACTTTCACCACTCAAGAAAGGAAAACTGCGTTGGTACAGCCATGGAACAAGATCCAATGGGCACGCTAAAAAGAAAAAAAAAAAAATCTTCCATGGAACTTGAAGGAAGGAAACGGAATGGAAGGCTTTAAAAAAAACGAACAAACAAAAGCTTTAAAAAACTATAACAACAACCAAACAAACAAGTAATCAAGCACAATAGACGTAAGCCTGCAACATTGTGGAGCGGACAGGGAAAACAGTTGCAGTGATCCAGGCCCTGACACACAGCCAACGGAACTGGAGGACCCTGGTGAACTGTTCTTCAGTGTGGTGCCCCCTTGATTCCCCACTAGTGTACAGAGTAAAGCAGAACATCGACAATCGTTTCTGGTAATGGGACAAATAGGGATAATAGCATACCATACCATACTGCTTCAGACTGGATTAGGCTATTCAGCCTTTAGTCTGGTCTTTTTCCACAAAACTGGTAAATCCTACAACGTAAACTTCTTGCGTGGGTGATGGTAGCGCAGCAATCTGAAAGTCTATCCAATAGAGTATCTACGGTCTGCCCAATGGCTGTCCAGACTGGCTTAAAAGCTGTTGAGAGATGGTGCATTAACCACTTTTTCTGGGAGGGCGTTCCAGGGATTCCCACTCTATAGGTGAAATAGTGCTGGCCCAGTGAAACTATTATCCTTTTCCTGAGCTTCAGATCATGCCCACGGGTTTTGCTTAACACTGTTATCCATCATGAGAGGATTCTTCGCGTTGTATAGCCCATGAGTGAACTTAAAAGTTTCAATCATGTCATCCCAGATATCTTGGGAATTACGGGGCAGCGGTAATGATGGGCATACAGCATCATGTTGTTTTGTTGTTTCTTCTTCTTCTTCCTTCACACGACCAACATCATTTTGCTGATGGTTTTGTCGTATTCGGGGAGATTGCCGAAGATTTGCGCTGTTCTTAGGATTTGGGGGGAAAAAAAAAAAAAAAAAAAAAACAGGGGGGGGGATTTTAGGGAATAGTGGTCAGGAGGAGGGTAAGGGGGGGGGGGAGTGTTGGGGGTGGCGGGGAAGGGGGGTGGGGGGGGGGGGGATGGTTATTTCAGGTTCTACAGATGGGAGGCCAGCCTGGACTTGAAACAGTCCGGTGACTCAGCTGTCACAACCTCCTGAGGCAACATGTTCCATTCTGGTATGGTTCTCGGAAAGAACGTCATCTGCCTGTACCGCGTCGTGCATGTGGGAATGTTGTAGCTCAGGTCGTTGTTGATCCTAGAGCTCAGCCTGCTATCAGATGGTTTGGGCAGGTACATGGAGTTAATGGAGATGAGTCCGTGATGGAATTTATAAAACATCTCCAAGCGGGCTTTCTTACGACGCTGTTGTAGGGAAGGCCAATTAAGAGAGTCAAGGATGGAGTCGACGCATGATGTTTGGCGGTGGCGATTTGACACCCATCTTGCTGCTCTTCGTTGGATCTTCTCGAGGGCCTCAATCTCGTTTGCAGTGTAGGGATCCCAAACGGTGGCTGCGTACTCAAGAAGCGGGCGAACAAGGACTTTATACGCAGTTTCCTTTGTTTTCTTGTTGCCGATCTTGAGGTTGCGCCGGACAAAGCCTAGGGTCTTGCTCGCTTTCTTCGTGATGGAATCACTGTGAGATTCCCACTGCATGTTGTCCTGGATGTTGACACCAAGGTATTTAGTGGTGTTGACATTTTCGATATTCTGTCCATGTAGCTCATACACAGGGACAGCCTTGTTCCGCTTCCGAGAAACTCTCAGCGTTGAGCACTTCTGTGGATGGAACTCCATAGACCACTTTTCCTCCCAGATGGTAAGGGGAGTGTAGGTCTTCTTGCAGCACTCGCTCATCTTTTTTATTCGTGATGGTCTTGCTGCACATGGTATCATCGGCAAATAGGCGGACTTTCGACTTGATGCCATCAGGAAGGTCGTTTATATACAGAAGAAAAAGACTAGGCCCTAGGACTGAGCCTTGAGGGACACCGGATTCTACAGGTAGAAAGTCAGATCTTGTTCCCTCCACCACCACAGCCTGCTGTCTGTCCGCAAGGAAGTCCTGATCCAGGCGTTGGTGCGGCCTACGATGCCATAACGACGTAGTTTGTGGACCAGTAGGGTATGGCTAACTTTGTCGAAGGCCTTTGAGAAGTCAAGGACGATAGTGTCCTCCTGGTTTCCCTTTTCGATCTCTCTGGTCGCTTCGTCCACATACCCTAAGAGTTGAGTCTCACATGACCGTCCGCATCGAAAGCCGTGCTGCTCTGGACAGAGAATCTCGTTGTTCTCAAAATGGGACATGATGTGGCTGGTGATGATGTGTTCCCATCAGCTTGCAGGCTATGCAGTGAGGGAGATGGGACGGTAGTTAGCTGCGTTATATCTTTCTCCCTTCTTGAAGACGGGTGTAATGTTGGCATGTTTCCAGTCCTGTGGCAAGGTACCGGAAGAGTATGAAATACGGTAGAGCAGGGTAAGGGCTGGAGTGATCTCCTCTGCAACCATCTTCAAAAGTCTGGGGGTAATGCCATCTGGGCCACAGGCTTTATTTGGGTCAAGGTTGAGTAGGAGTTTCTTTACGCCATCTTCGGTAATGTTGATGTCATCGCATGCTGGGTAGTCTGGAAGTTTTGGTCCAGGGGGGCACCGCTGTTCAAACTCTTCAGCTGTGATGGTGTCTTTGGGGCTGAATATAGAGTGGATCTGGGTGTTCAGGATCTGTGCTTGCTCCTTGGGGTCAGAGACAAGTTTCCCAGCTTCTTTAAGAGGAGAGACGCGCATTCCTTCTGTCCTTCTCGCTTTAATGAAGCTCCAGAACTTCTTCATGGGGTGGTGGTCTGGCATTCTCCTTCATCAGAGATCAGGCCTTCTACGTGTCTCCAATAGGCACGACGTAGGCGTTTCTGGATAAGACGCTTGAGTGCCTTGAATTCCTGTCGGAGGGACTCATCTCCATTTTTCTTCATGCGCTTGTGGATCCTGTCTCGTCTACGTATGAGTTTCTTAGTCTCATAGTCAACTCAGGGGAGGCTTCGTTTGGGTCTGGTTAGCTTATGGGGGACATGATCTGAGAGGGCTTGGCTCAGGCCAATACGGATTTCAGACCATACTTCCTCAACATTGCTCTTCTCGTCAAAGGTGATCATAATGTGATCGCTCATCTTTTGTGCTGCCTCTTTAAGTGGCTCCTTACATTCCTCAGTGTAGATGGGAATGAGTCGCTGGGATTGGCATTTCTTTGGGGGATGGATCTGCAGTTCCATGTACACTGTGTCATGGTCAGCAAAACCAGGGAGTGTTTCAGTTCGTGGGACAAGGTTGGGGTGGTTTGTGAGGAACAAGTCCAGGGTATTATTTCCTCTTGTTGGCTCCATTACCATCTGCTCCCAGCCTACATCAGTTATGGCGTCCATAAACTGTCGGTGGATATCTGGTTTGGGGCATCCCTTCTTCAGCGTCTTGGTGGGCCAGTGCCAGCCTGGTAGGTTAAAGTCACCACCGGCAACGATGATGGCATTCCTGTACGAGTGGGAAACAAGGCGGGCAGATTTCTCAAACGCATTCATGCTCTCAGTATACTCTGTGTGGGGGTGGTAGAAGCAGCAGACTAGCAATGTGCGCCATCCCTTCATCTTGATCTTCACCCAAAGGTTTTCGTAACCCGCGGAGAGTTCAGGCATCTCATGGGAGGTCAGGTCTTCTGAGACAAGGATGAAGACACCACCCCCATTTTCTTTATCCCATTCCCTGGTGGTCTGTCTCTGCGATAAATGGTGAAGCCCCTGGGGAAGAAGATTTCTGCTTTGGACTGGGACTGGGACAGCCATGATTCTGTGCCGACAATGATGTCTGGTCTTGTGGCTTGGACAAGATTGCTGAACTCGGCTACCTTACCAACGATAGAGTTATACAGTTCACATTCAGGAGGCGGAGGGGTCGTCTGCTGTGTTTGTCTTGCTTACTTGCTCTGGAGGGTGTGGAAGTATGGAGTGGTTTGAAGGGGCTATTCATGTTGGGGGCAATTGAATGAGTCAGATGTTTCACTAAGAGTGATGGTACCTACACCATGCAAGTCAAAGGCAATGGTACTGTAATTGGCATTGGCGCAAACAACGCAATGCCAAGTGACATCGCTTCTGCTAAGGAGGTCGTAGGATCCACTGCCGATATGTTGGCATTCTGCATGGAACCACTGTCCACAAGACTCACACTCAACACCTAGTTGGTCCCAGGTAACAGTTCGGTCACAAGCACCACACGGGTAGCGCGAGTCCGTGTCTTCATTTGAGGGGTCGTGGGGGGCTGCAGGCCATTGGTAGAACTGTAACTTGCCCATGGTTTTGAAGTGAAAGATATAACAAGGAGGGTGAATACAATGTATTTAGAGAGTTTTCGTGATGTCAACATAGAGGTATGTTAGCCCGTGGGGAATAT
Source organism: Conus betulinus (assembly GCA_016801955.1). NCBI lineage: Eukaryota > Metazoa > Mollusca > Gastropoda > Neogastropoda > Conidae > Conus > Conus betulinus. Next base: position 108,424 of record JADBJO010005088.1, on the reverse strand, counting down.
TGGAATCAAGGTTTTCAGAGCAGTGCTGTGAGCACGAGGTCCGCCATATTTGTTTACGTTCTCAACAGGATCGTGGATATAGCCGGTTTGATGATTTTCTTCGATAGTCAGGTAAGGAGATGATATAAATTGCTTACCTTACTGCAGCACGGGTCAAGGGAAAGGGTCTCTGGTCAAAATTATAGTTTTGTTTGTTGTTGGACATTGCTGAGATTCGAACTCAACAAGTTTGACTGCAAAATCGGAGCTCAGCCTGCCATTTAACAAACAACAAAAATCCTGCGCCTGTGGTTTTTCATGCCGTCTGCATTTGCCCGGAAGTCAGTTGAATACTTCCCCTTTCTGTCAAGATGGTGGATGAGGCGACGAAAAAAAACCCCCTTCGCAAATTCCTTTGCTGAAAACCAAAGCTGGGCCCAGAGATGGCGAGCAGTGGGTTCTGCGAATGAAAGAGGAATATCTGTCACTCATCCAGGTGACATTTTTTGTTGTATTTGTCAAGAAGATGCTTTTATTTTTATGGTCCATATGCCATCGTTGTCTTGCTCAGCTGTTTCTTAGTGATAGTGATTTCAACATTGTGAATGTGACAGACTAATTCACTCATTATTACTCGATGAGTCGCTCACTCAATGATTTATTGAGTTGAAGTAGTAGTGAGTGCAGTAACTGATAACAGACGGTTAAATGATGTTAAGTACAAACTGTTTGAATAGCAGTTAACAAGTGTTGCGTATATGTAATAAACGCTCACCAACCAGAGCAGAATATTCTATTCACGATACTATTCTTATAGAAACCAATGCTGCAAAATATCTAGGCGTGATTATAGATAGTCATCTCAAATGGAAAGAACATTACAATTTAGTATGTAAGAAAGCAAATAACATCGTAGTTTTCTTATACAGGAATATCAACGACTGC
>JADBJO010005088.1:77500-102500 GCA_016801955.1 Conus betulinus | reverse complement strand
CCCCCCCCCCCCCACCTCCCACACACACACACACACACACACACACACACACACAGAGAGAACACACCTCTACACACCACCTTACACACCCGAAAATCACACATGCACTAACAAGTCTGCCCTGCAGAATCGATTCATGTTAGCAAAGTTGAGACTCATTCAACAATTGACTTGAAAGGAGAGGAGTCTGTAGCTCATCGTGGATAAGGTTTCGTCACATTGCCATGTGCAGTAGTTGGAAGCCCATGTTGTGTGAGGTGAACAGCTTGCATTTTACAACAGAAGTGGTAGAGTGTAGGTGTTTCCAGCCAACTGGTTAAATTTCATTGTTTGTCAATAAACTGCGACAGCAGGAATGGGAAAGAGTATGTGTGTATATGTGTGTGTGTGCGCACACGTAGGCACGCACTTGTTCTTTTTTTCAGTGTTTTTCATATGTGTGTCCTGAAACATATATACGTATATATGTGTGTTAACCAAGAAAGTTTTCACTGCTAATTACTAGCTGGTTCACAGAATGAGAGAGAGAGAGAGACAGACAGACAGGCCGTCAGACAGACAGACAGAGAGTCATACACACATCGACAGTAGGGAGAGACGAGAGATAGATGGAGACAGAGAGAAACAGAGACACGTATGGGGGAAAAAAAAAAAAACAGAGATGGAGAGAGAGACAGAACCAGAAAGAGAGACAGACAGACAGACAGACAGAGACAGCGACACACACACACACACACACACACACACACACACACACACACACACACACACACACACACAGAGAAACAGAGAGGGAGAGAGAGAAAGAGAGACACAGACTGAGAGCGAAACAAAGAGAGAAAGAGAGATGCAGAGGCACACAGCCAATGACAGAGAAAGAGACTGATGCTGAGACAGACAGACGGGACAGAGAGAGACAGAGAAGGAGGGAGAGAGAGGCGACTGCAAGTGTTTTCTGGCAGACGATCACCTCCCACAGTATAGCTAGTTTGTTTTTCCTGTACTTCTCCTGAGCAGATGCCCATTACATACCCCACAACAGCGCCAGAGATAGCGCTGCCAGAACTGGACGGCAAAACTGCCAAGATGTACAGGTAAGGGTGCTTGTCAAAACATGCACATGTATATGTTTATCTGTTGACTGATCGAAACATATGCATGTTTCGATCAGTTATCAGTTGTACACACACACACACACACACACACACACACACACACGTATGAAAATTATATATATATATATATATATATATATATATAGAGAGAGAGAGAGAGAGAGAGAGAGAGACTTAGAAAGAGGTATATATGCCTCTATCTCTCTCTCTCTCCCTCCCTCTCTCCCTCCCTCTCTCTCTCTTTCTCTCCAGTTGACTAAGTAAAATATGCATACATATGTATTGACTGGTCATGGTTTTATTGTTTTAGGGGTGTTTTAGGGATTTGTCATCTTGACCTGAGAGAGAGATACATGTTGTGGGAGCTGGAATAGCTCAGTTGGTAGAGCGTCTGACTCGTAATCTTGGTGATCCTGGGGTTGCGGGTTTCGAACCTCTGCTGGGGCGTTTCGGTACAGGGGGATTTTTCCCTTGGAGTTAACATTGGTTCTGACTCCATTTCCCGTACAGTCCTTCGAATGAGACTATAAAACCGAGGTTCCGTGTGTGAACGCACGCATAACATCTTGCACACACGTAAAATCCCATCACCAACATTCGGAAGAGTAGGCCAGTTTGGCCATTGGTATGGATGACACGTTACACATAGCATGCACCCTGAGTGAGAAATGGAAAGAATGAAGGAAGTAAGGAAAATGAGTGATCGATATTGAACGATACTGACTGGATGACACGGGAAATGACTGAATGAAGCGCCAGCTGGCAGCTCTTCAGTCGGCACTACCCAGGTAGGCAGCCCGTTGTGTAAACGAGTGTGATTGTAAAGCGCTTAGAGCTTGGTCTCTAGCCAAGAATAGGCGCTATATAAGTATTTCATTATTATTATTATTACCTGTCTGGTGTGCTAGAGGTGCAATGATTTTGATTTCGACCCCAATCAAGTTTGTGGTCTTTTCGATCAGTGGGTAGATGGGTGTATGCATGTTTGTTCCCTGTGCGTCAGTTAATCTTTGGCGTTTGTGGCCTTAATTTTTTTTCACACGGGCTGCTTTCATATTGTGGATAAAACTTCACCCTCAGTTCTCCGGAAAGAAGCTGACATGTTGTGGTTAAAAAAAAAAAAAAAAAAAAAAAAAAAAAAAAAATCGTAGTTGTGTTTTGATGTGAAATTCTCAAGGCCTGCGTTGTGGGTGAAAATTTGTCCCCAGCTTGTTGCACACTGCAACTCAGGTGGTTGGGTTGTGGGTGAATTTCCATCCATATTCATATCGAGCTTGTGTGTGTGCCAAATAGCGAGAAACAAGTCCGCTGTAGGCTGCAAAGGATGCAGCATACTGTAGCCTGTTGTTCCGCTTCTGTCATCTGCTGTTTGTGTTTCCAGCGTATTTATCCTGTAGTGATGTGAGTTTTTGTTTGTTTGGTTGGTTGTTTTTTTTGTTTTAGTATTAAATGCCTGTGTAGATACTTGAAGATGGGAGTTCATGCTTTCTTTTCAAAGACGCTCTGGTTAAATTTGAATTGTAAACTGAAACGCACACTCACACTCACATGCATGTGTGCACAGCATGCGTGCTAGTCACGTGACAGGCAAATAGATGAATGGATGCATAATCACACTGTCAGTAACCCCACACATCCTGCCCCCAGTTCTTCATGCTCCCCCTCCTCCCCCTCCCACCACCCCCCCCTCCCCCCCAAATTATTTTCCATGCATTTGCATTGCCATTAGATTACAGGCAATGAAATGATAAAGTTGCAAAGTGAGACGACTGCAGGTGGAAATATAAACAAATTTGAAAAGTTATTGATAAAGCACCGCCAAAAAAAATGTAGACAAACAAATCACAAGACAAAATACAACGCGTTTCAACCTTTTAAGTCTTCTTCAGGCAAGATACACAACACTCAGGACAATGAAAATAAACAAGCAGTCACTTATCATCATCCAGTTTGGCGCAAGATCGGGGTTGAATCAAAACGCGTCGTGTTTTGTCTTGTGATTCGTTTGTCTACGTCTACGGTTTTTTTGGCGATGCTTTATCAATAACTTTTCAAATTTGTCATGAAATGATTAGCTGTGCATTTTACCCAGGTGGATCTGGAAAGCATTGGCTTGTTTCCCATCAAAGTTTGTGTGTGTGTGTGTGTGTGTGTGTGTGTGTGTGTGTGCGTGTTTGCGTGTGGTCTACTGCAAACTGTCAAGCCCTATCCTTCAACTTGTCTGTCCCATTCCAGGCATTTCAAACAGACACTGGCCAGTATCATTTTGCACATATACGGGATAGAAGGGGGGTGGGTGGGTGGTAGGGGGGGGGGGGTTGAGGGTTTTTTTCTTCCCCACACACATACATCACATGCTGCCAGTTTGCTATAGGTTTAAAAGTGCAAGTCTACATGTGTAGGTGTATATATTTGCATGTGTGTGTATGAATATATTATATGTTTGCGTGCATGTGTGTGTGTGCATCTGCACATGTGTGAATGTCTTCATATTTGTGTCATGTGTGTGTGTACTCTTGCTTTTGTATTTGTGTACGTTTCTGTGTGTATCTTTCATGTATGAGCTTGTGTACACCAAATATTTTTTCAGTATATAGTTTTCATGGCATTGTGAAGGTTTACTTGAGATTCGAATGGATAAACAGTGCAAGAAATCTATGTGTTTGAGAAAACTTTTTGTGCATTTTGAACAGCTTTCGTTGAATCTTTCCATTTCTTTCTTTTTTTTTTTTTTTTGTCCTCACAAAAGTTCAGTTTTGAATGTAGAAATCCAAATAAAAGTTGGTGCTTTTGTTTGTATATCACACAAGTCTAATGGGGAAAAAAACTCATGCATGCACGCGGTACAAAAAGCACAACTGGTACCGTTTCAGTTGTTATGTATTATATGATGACCAGTGTGTTGAATTTGCTTTCGTTTTTTTTTAAGAGATTTTGAAAAATATTCTTTTAGAAATAGTTTTGAAATATTGTGCACAAAAAAAAAAAAAAAAAAATCTCGTCAGTGTGACGTATGTAACGGTTTCCACCACATGTGCTGCCAGGGGAGGTAAGATCTGCCTGACGGACCATTTCAAGCCGCTGTGGGCGCGCAACGTTCCCAAGTTTGGCATTGCCCACGCCATGGCATTGGGGGTAAGTCTTGCTTTTGGCACATTTCTGTTTGGGGGGGTGGAGGGGGGGGGTTCATGTAGACCCACTTTACCGTTCCCACCCTTCATCCTCTCTCCCCACTTCACACACTCAAAACTGTCTACGTACATGGGGGAGAGGTTGGGGAGGGGGGGGGTGGGACAAAAACAAAAACAAAAATTGGCCAGTTACAAAATCAACCACATATGAAAAACACTTTTGTCAGTATATTTTTGTGAACATGTGTTTGAGAATCGGTTCAAAACAACGATGCTTCAGAGTATCGGGTGTCTTCAGTTTGAAGTGAAAAAAAAAAAAAAATACAATGCTTTGGAATGTAAGGCACCCAGATGGAAACTGACTAGGTCTAGCTCTTTTTTCTTCTTCTCTCGTTGACCTTACGAGTTCACTAACAATGAGATTTTGTGTGTGACTTTTTAAATCCACATTCCACTCATTACGGAAGCCATCTTTGAGGATGTTGTGTAAGCACTGTTTGAGTGTGGATGCATTTTTTTCTTTCCTCTCTCTCTCTTTTTTTTTTTTAGCATCCATCCAGCCGACAAATGATGGCTTCTACTGGTATGACTGAATGTTCTGTTTATAGAACATGCGATCAGTATTGTAGGCGTTTACAGCTTCAGTTTCCTCAAGGAGGGGTCACTGCATGCAGACTAGTCCATATGAGCTACACTATAATCTGCTAAGTTTGGAGACCACACTGGGCATGATTTAGAGTTGGTGGATAAATTAAATTAAGAGAGAGGGTTGTTGGCTATAACTTAGCAGATGTCTGACCTGCGCATTAGCCCAACATGCTGGTCAGACCTTGGTACCTACCCAACATTGGCTGTGCCATTATTATGGTGTGTGGTGAGTGTACACATGCGTGTGTACAGATGCATGGGCAAAGGTCCATGTGTTAGGTCTTCAATTTAACTCTATACACATTTATGTGATATTAGACGAACCTAATCTATAAAAATAAACATAAACAGCAACAGCAAAAAATGGAAAACTGTAAAACATCGAAGAATAACCGGTCATAACAAGGACGTTACTAAAACACCAGTTCCCATTTTACAAGACAGAAAAAATAGGACCTTGATGCAATGAAACAGCAATTTTACATATTAGTGATAAATCGGTTACAACTGTATCCAGAGAACAATTAGGTAGAGGTGGTAGATGAGGTTTTTACTGCTTGCAGTGGAAAAGTATGTGGAACTTGTTATCATTTCACCATAAAGGCATGTTATATTTTTGCAAAACTTTGTCTTAAAAGCGTTTAGTTTGATCTCATATATTAGCCAAATTATGATCCGAGAAAACAGCAAAAAACTACATTGATAAAAAGAACGAAGTGTGTCAAAGTTTAATAGCTGGTTTGTGTGTGTATCAAGAGAACATCCCGAATTTTGTTGTTTTTTTTCCTAAAATGTTTCCAGCATGCATTTTCTAGAAGACTGTAGCCCTCATGGATAGACAATGAGATACTGATAACCTCCGACTTGCTAGTATTTTTCGCTCCCCATTTTGCTGCTCTGTCTACTCTCTCATTAAACTGAATCCCACAATGAGAAGGAACCCAACACAAGCAAAATTCTTGTACCCCTAATAATCAAGAAATGTATTAGGTGATGAATATCTGTAATCAGATCTTGTCTTACTATAGGGTTTGTTTTACTTTGGGCGAATAGAACCGATTTTGAATCGACACAAAAGAGGACTTAGAATATTGGATTTGAAAAGTCAAGTAGAAAATACAAAGCCGTTAGAAGGGCACTTAGTTCTGCTGTAAAAATAGATCTGTTTTTTTCCAATAAGATTTTTCAATTTTCAATGAAGGAATTGTAAATGCTGCACCTGCTTCTTTGGTATCCAAAAGGGACCCATCTGTATAAATTTTAAGATGAAAAGGATACGAATTTTTCAATATACTCTTTTACTATTTGGCCTGTCAGGTTTTCGTTGTCACTTTTTTTTCATCGACGTAGGGCTAATATCAAATGATGCTGTTTGAAGTTCCCATGGCGGGCTGGGAGATGCAGGAAGTTTAGGTCGATTTATATCGTTGAAGTTAACTTTTGACTCACTGAACAGATCTGAAGTGAAAGTTCCAATAGTTGTGAGTGAGTGAAGAATTGATTTGCTCTTTTTTGAAGTTAAATGTCAAATCTCAAACGGACTTCATTCTCAACATTGCTGTCACGTGTTGAAATTTGTTAGACATATTTAGCGACAGCTAGCCGTCAGTGTTCATCTAATGGTAATACTCCTACTTCGTTATATGTTCCGAAAGATGATGCATGATACGGCACACCAAGAGCCAGTTTGAAAGCTTTGCCATCCAAACTTTCCATCTTATTAAGTAAACTTTTCGGAGCGCTAAAAAGACTTCCTGCCCATAAGAGAGTCTAGAACGTATCAGCAACAATGCCAACTGTTTCAGTACTTTAGCATCTGGCCCCAGTTGCTGCGAGAGCACACGTGGTGTGTGTATGCGCTTGTTGGTGTGTGTATGTGTGTGTGTATATGTGTGCATGTGTATGTGTGCATACTGTAAATTGCAGCTATTCTAAACCATTCTAGGGGCTTTCATGATGCAAACTTGCGTCTAATGTTTATTGTTTTTAAGCCGTCAAGGGTTTAGTGTTTCGTGAAATATGCAGACCAAGGATTTGGGGGGGGGGGGGGGGGGGGGAGGGGGTGGGGGTTGCCTATCACAGTACTATTTAGTTGGCAAAATTTTTGGTTCAAACACCTTTTTTTTCCCATCCTTTTTTTTCTTTTTTCCAACTTTCACAACACATAGTTCTTAACATACACGTCAGACAGAAGTCCGTGATTGATCTAGGAATTGCTTTTAATGTACGATTTATTCACTGTATCGCACATTAGAAAGAAGGTATTGGCAGTCTCACTCAAACCATCGAAACCAGATGTTTTTGAAATACAATGTCTTCACTCAATGTTTTGAAGTATGTACTCGCTGAATGGAGATACCCCATCATGTGATGAATAAGGATCCAAAGATCATTAAGATGTTTTTGCCTGTCGCCAGTATTTGCATTCTTTGCCTACTATAGAAGTGTTGTAATGTGTTGTGCATTGCTACGGTCCATACATCTGGTTTGTTTCTCAGCTCTGGTGATGAAGTGGTGGAATAGTCCGAGCCAGAAGCATATTGCAAAATGTATTGTTCAGATGTAATGAAGATTTTGACAAGTTTGTGTGTTTGTGTGCGCATGTTTGTGTGTGTGTGTGTGTGCTTGAGTGCGTATGTGTGTGTGTGTGCTCGTGTGTGTGTGTGTGTGTGAGCGCGTGTGTGTATGTGTTGTGTAGTGCATTGTTCAGATATAGTCAATATTGTGATGTGTGTTTGTATGTGTGTGTGTGACGTCGAACACGGTTTATTTGGCTGATTTCATAACACAGGTGTTCAGAGCTTCCAGTCCCCTGACATGGAAAATCCCGTGTTGTCAGCCTGGCCACAAACAAGAAAAGATAGAATAAAGATTTCGTGTGTGTGTGTGTGTGTGTGTGTGTGTGTATGTGTGTGTGAATGTGTGTGCATACATTGTGTGTATGTGTGTGTGTGTGTGTGTGACACTGTGTGCTTGTCTGTGTGTGTGTGCATACATGTGCATGTTTGTGTGTCTGCAGCTGGGACCATGGCTGGCGGTGGAGATCCCCGATTTGATAGCAAGAGGGGTGGTCACCCACAAAGACAATGACTCGGGGGCTGCTAAAAGCTGATGACATTAAAACTTGTGATAGACGCAATCTGTGGGCTCTCTGCTTGGGTTAATGCGTTCATGTGTATGTGTTGGGGGGCGGGGGATGGAGAAGGATTGGGTGTTAGCGTATGTGTGTATATAAACGTACTATATGCACGTGCGTGTGTGTGTGTGCGTGCGTGTGTGCTTGTACATGCTTTCAATCTTCAGTTTATGTCTCTTCATTTTAAAGTGATGTTGACAGGAAAAGGGGAGAGTGTGTGTGCGAATGAATTTGAAGACGAACGATGCTGAGGGTGTGCATAAACGACAGTGCGTACAAAGGTATAGAGTTGTCAAGTCATCAAAATGACCTTTGAACTAATGTTCTGCCCATCTGCTGTATTCTGCTAAACAAACAATCCACCCTACATGCCCTTCTCGATTGATTCTGGATTTTGTTTCCCTACAGGAATGGGAATCTGGGAATCTCCCGAGTGTTACGACGCATTGTTTAAGGACAGGATTAAGGACAGCAGTTTGCCACCATTGTAAATCCTTTTCCAGTTTGTTTCTTGTTGTTGTTGAGTGTGACAATGGATGACAGTGATTGTCCGTTCAGCATGGTTGTGGGCAGTTCAGCAGGCCAGACACACGCTGAATCAGTATCGGCAGCTCAGCGAGCCATGGAGACGATACCAGTTTACTTGCACTCACTTCGAACTTCAGCTGCATTATGTTAGGGAGGTCTGTCCCCTGATGTGCATGTATGGATTTGGCATGGACTGGAAACATGCATTGTGACCACTGGGGTCTGTTGTAAACACAACCAACGTGAAAATAAACATTATTAACAAATTGCTTCCTTATGTAGGTTTTTTTTTTTTTTTTTATATATGCAAAACCTGACAAGGTTAAGATGCCAGTGTTTTGGGGAGGTAAATTTTTTGTTTTTTTAAGCAACCAGCTTCAAATTTTCTTTTGAAGCTTTTTTTAAAAATGAAGTTGTTATTGATAAAAACGTTATGTAATAAACCTTGGTTTTTAAAAGGTTACAGTATGGGCAGAGGGGGAGAGTGGGGGGATGGTGGTGGTAGTAAACTATGATTCTAAAATAAAAGCGGGAAAAAAAGCAGGGTTTTTTGTGTGCACGCTATTCCTTCGTTTCTGTTTGTCTGTGTGTATAGTTTCCAAGAGCATGCAAGCAATGAAGCGTTTTTTTTTTTTTTTAGACTTCAGAGCACATGGAGACACTGATGCCTTCACAACGGAGTGGACAAAAAATTGTATTTATGCTTGAACACATGAGGGAACAACAGTGAACACACCAGGGAACAACAGTGAACACAACAGTGAACACACACCAGGGAACAACAGTGAACACACAAGGGAACAACAGTGAACACACACCAGGGAACAACAGTGAAACACACACACACAGGTGAACAACACCAGGGAACAGTGAACACACAACCACACACCAGGGAACAACAGGGAACAACAGTGAACACACAGGGAACAACAGTAAACACACACCAGGGAACAACGATATGCAACTATCAGTGAACACACAAGGGAACACGATAACTATCGGTGAACACACACCAGGGAACAACGATACACAACTATCAAAATGGAAGCTCAAACAAACCTGTGAAGGGATATGGATACATGAACAAGCAAAACCACGACAAACATACATGTAAACAACAGGATTAAAGCAAGACCTTTCCAGCTGATTGTTTCCCCAAACCACGCTCTTGCTTTCTCACATGCCTCAGTTGAATAAATTGTACACACACACACACACACACACACACACACACACACACACACAAAACAAGGGAGAGAATCACAGGGAGAAGCAAAGAAAAAAACGGAGTCTTCTCCCCTTCCTCGGACCACACCAAAAAAAAACACGCAATCCCATCACACTGGCGACAGTCTTGGTGGTGATAATATGCATCATTCATGTTTTAATTTACCATTTTTCTATCCACATTCACAATCTTTCGTGATCATTTCCACGCAAGTTATATTGCTTAATATATATATATTTTTTTAAAGATTCAATGGAGAGTCCTTCCCGCTTGCACACAACTTTGGATCAAGACAAAACACCACAATCTGTCAAGAAAAAAAAAATCCAAACTGACCATCCTCAAGAGTATCCAATCAATGTGAATTATCTAAAATTCCTTTACAAATTGTTAGATATGCATTCACAGTAATTTGGTATCGACTGAAACGGTGCAAAGTGACAGCACTTGAATGGAAAACAGAAAAAATAAAATCACAATCCACAAGTTATGTAAACCATTTCCCCCTCATTTCACACATTACGAATGACAAAGAGAATTTAAAAAAAATAAAAAAGATAAAAAAATAATAAATGAAAAAAAAGGTATCGAAACCCATGCCCTTTGACCTGTCTGTACAATCAAAGGTCACAAGGCATTTTCTAGAAACTTGATGTCTTTTTTTTCTTGAGTGAAATTGCTGCCCTCCCAAACATTTCTACACAAAAGTTGAAAGTTCTTTTCATTAAAAAAAAAAAAGTTAAAATGTATTATCATGACAGACTGGAGATGAAGGAAGAAAATAAAAGGCGTTTTTTTTTTTTTTCATTATCATCATTGTTAACAAATTTTTTTTTTTTAAACAAGGTTTTAATTCATTGTAAATAACAATCAGGAAAGGCAAAGTTTGCTGCTGTTGTGAAACATTTACCTGCCCATGATTCCAGACTATGCTGTTTACAGCTCCAAACTGCCATGCGCAAATGCAAACACAATGCACACACAACACACCAGGACATGTGCTCCAGCGTGTGCTTTGGGCGGCATTTGCGTTAGGTGAATTGGGTGCTGTGCGCAGAATTCACTTGGGAGTTACGCGCAAGCGAACGTTTCGCCATGGGACCGCGAGTTACCTTCCATGTTTGTTGTTTACTATTATTACATCTCTTGCCCGATTTCTCATTTCTTTTCACATTTTGTTTTAGATCTTTTTTTGCGTGTGTGCGTGTCCCCCTTGCTTCCGTATTTATTGTTTATTCCCTTATTTGTTAATTTCTAAACCCTCACTAATAAATCACTGTGATGTTCCATTCCCTCGTTTCCAATCATCAACACCAGCGATCATAACTCTTCACTCTTTTTCTCTTCAGCTGAAAAAAGAGACCCATACGCATTGCTAAGTCATTTTGTTCTTTTTTTTAAGCCCTTGTCATATTTGTTGGCTTTGTCTCCAGAAGGCCTGACAGTTGAAACACGCTGCTTCTGATTTGAAATCTGTTCGATCCTTTCAGGTTGTGATCTGGTGACTCAAATTTTAATCTCTTCCTATCAACAGAAACTAGTGTTTCAGTGTTCCTGCAGTTGAGGAAACAACAACAACAAATACTTCCCCCGTTTCCTGGGCAAATATGAAATATCTATCATATCTTAAGAACGAGCGTAAAAGTTCTGATGCCGTGATACCAGAATGCAACAACAACAACAAGAAGACTTCCCCCGTTTCCTGGGCAAATACAAACTATTTATCTTAAGAAAGAGCTTAAAAGTTCTAATACAATGATACCAGAATGCAACAACAACAACAGCAAGACTTTCCCCATTTCCTGGGCAAACAGAAAATATTTATCTTAAGAAAGAGCTTAAAAGCTCTAATACAATGATACCAGAATGCAACAACAACAACAAGAAGACTTCTCCCATTTCCTGGGCAAATACAAAATATTTATCTTAAGAAAGAGCTTAAAAGCTCTAATACAATGATACCAGAATGCAACAACAAGAAGACTTCTCCCATTTCCTGGGCAAATGTAAAATATTCATCTTGAGAAAGAGATTAAAAGTTCTGATGCAATGATGCCATAATGAATCTGACTGGTGCAGGGTATGGTAGGAGTCTGCTATTTTTCATCAGGTGTAAAAGTAGCGACAAAGAATAGAAGCTGTGACAGGTGGGAGTAATGATGCATTAGCCTCCTGCTAGGACACTGTCTCAAACATACAACACATGCCTTCCACCATCAGCATACGTGTTTAAACGGCTGGGGGATAATACAAATATATTGTACAAATTTGCATACAAAAGCAGAACAGAAAGCCCCCAAAGCCAGGTCTTTTTTTTTTTCCCCCTTTCAAATCATAGAGCTAAAACATTTTACAGTTTACAGTCGGACAGGTTGTTGACATGCTGTGAGCAAAGTTGGAAACCAAAGTGTCACACACGCAAGACATCTGAACTCGTACGCAAATTGGTCATATGAGCAAAATCTGTAGGAAACATCATACTACTAAATCTGGTTATGCATCATGAACAATTTCACGAGAAACAGCACAATGTTTTCTTGGCACAGCAAGCACTTCAAATACCCAACACAGCCTGTACACATGCCACATGAACACATCAGCAGAGCGACAGACATAAACCCACTAGTGTGTTAACTGTTAATGCTCGACGTTTTTTTTTTAACCAACTGTCAGAAATCTACTTCACTGTAACGTGGTATATGACACTTGTAAACTTTTCACCGGCAAACTCCAAGCTTACCAATCTCATAGCGCAGACAGAAACCAACCACATCTCACTAACCACGAGAAACTAGAACCAACAGAAAAGACCTTCAGCAGCCATGAAGCAGAAACAGATGCTTTACAAGCACTGTGCGGCAGTATGGGAAATTTTTCTAAAACATACACTACTGTCACAGTACTGTGAGATCTTGTCCAAGACTGGGTCTGTCGGATGGAGAACAGAGGGTGTGGCGGTGTCGCATCCATCAGTGAGAACTTTCTCTTCAAGAAGCCGAGGGGAATAACTCTGGTCAGTTTTTCATTTCCATCTTTCCAGTCACCCGTGCCCAAATTGTGTTACAGTATTGTTACTACAGCCCAACTAACCCATCATTGGGGCTGTAACCCCTTGGGTAAGGGGGGGGGGGGGGGGGGGGAGGAAGTCATGTCCTATTAAAAAAAAAAACTGATGATAAATGAGCATTAACAAGTTGACGTTAGCAACTGACAATAAACCACCACCATTTGCAAGTTGGTTATGTGCATTAGGCTTATAATGAGATAACTATCCTTTGGCTGCCTGCAGATGTAGCAACTGTGAGGGCTTGAACACCGTTTCCAGCATTGGATGGATCTATCCCAGGCTTGAGGGCGGCAAGTTGGCAGATTACATCCATCGTCTACTGGGGTTAGCTTTCCTTTTCAATGTTGCTGACAATGTCAGATCAGAATGGCTTTCTGGGATCAGGAGTAGGTAACTCATGTTTGACTTGATTCTTTTTCTGAGATGTCACCTTTCATTACTGTAGCCGAAACAATCATAAATTCAGTTGTACAGCATAGTTGTCAGTTTAAAATAATCTGAGCAATGAAAAAAAAAATGAATTCCATATGTGGCGCAAAAGTATACATAATATCAGCAGAGTGTGGGAAATCTGGTTTTGTCAAGTATAAACGTGTATTACTGTGATGACCTGACCTATGACAATCGATAACAGTATGCATGTGTCAGCAGGATCGAATACCAAAGTCCAAAAATTCACAGGCCAAGTATGTACGTCAGTATTAAAGCAATACTGTCTTGCTGTTTACGTCTACCATCATTTTAAACATTACACTGTAATGGTCTCGCAATGACATTGATTTCTTTTAGCCTTCATGCTTTTAAAAATACAGCGTGTGTGAGCATACAGTAAGGTGAAAGTTCAGGTACGCAAATGGCTTCATCGTGGTCCTTTCCTCATGCTGGCTACATCTGCAGGGTAAGGTATTCACAACACCGACTCATCACCGTAACTTCTACTACGTCTCTGCAGGCTGCTCAAAAGCTTAAAGCAATGGCTGTGCCGAGGTTGAAACAAACTGTAAAAAAAAATTAATGATGTACAGTGCCACACACACAAATGAAAACACGCATGAAGAAAAAGGCCACACTGGGAAAAACAGACACTGTAAAAATGGTCAGTTAAGTGTCTGGACAGTGTGCGTACTAATTCACTACCAAGCCACCACTACAGACTGCAAGTGCAGCCCTCCCCCCCCCCCCCACCCCCACCCCCAAAAGCTGACACACTGATTCTACAGGAGAACAAGGAGTGGACATTTTTTGTTTAAAAAAAAAAAAAACAACCAGAAGAACGGGGCCACAACGGCAGAAAGACAGCGGATATCAAGAGAGAAAAAAGAGGGGGGGGGGGGGGAACACACATACACTCTTGCATGCACATAGACACAGCTACATACACATAACACAACAACAACAAAAAACTAACAACAAAGGCAAGGTCAAAAAGAGTACTACTGACCCAGAATCTCCGTAAGTTGGGGATACAATTCATACCTGAAAAAACCCACGGTACCACATAGAAACTTATTAGAGCAAAAAAAGAACATTTCTCAGCAGAGAGCAAAGGGTCCTAACAGTCACAGATCTGGTGGCCTTTCACGTCACCAAATGAGTCTGAAAGCACCTCTGTTTTGCATCAGAATATTACCACACACAAACAAACTGGAGGAAACCAACCAAAGCGGCTAAAAACAAAATGGGAGATAACCAACGAACGCGGCTTAAAAATGTTCTGGCACAAAAAGAAAGGACTCTGCATGTTGGAAGAGGATTCACCAATGTAGGGTGGTCCCGGGTGGTTATAAATCTTTAACATTTTGAAGAAAAAAAAAAATATGTGGGGAGGATGGGGCACCTGGAATACCACCTACTGAGCCTGCAAAGTCAGCATTTATCAGCCATTTATTCTGGGCATACGACAACACCTCATTCTTCAAACAAACGAAAATCTGGGAACCGCGCCTCATTCTTGAAAGGGTTTTCCTGGAGTATTCAAGGTTTCTTCTCTGCTGAAAAAAAAAAAAATTTTTTTGGATGGTGAACAAAGTCTGTCCAACAGCAGAATTCCACTGAATGCTGAAGGATTCTGAGCTTTGAAGAAAGTTGGATCACATATATGTATAAGATTCTACCTGGGATGAACAAAACAAAAAAAAAAGCCACACACACACCATGAAATGAGGTTGGGGTCTGGAGCCGTCCAGGTTTTGATGGCATATTAATCTTGACCCCCCCCCCCCCCCTGACACACACACACACATCCTCCCACCCCCACCTGATTAGGAAATCAGGAGGCACAATGCCCTTGAAACTGAGCAATGTTTAGGAATGTAGAGCAGTTACCAGGCATATTCTGTCTTCTTATACAGGCATGTTTTGCAATAAAGCTGTTTCCAGGCTAACATATACCTGCTCTTCAGAGACTACCATTTCATATGAAAACTTACACATTCTTATTAATCAATGGCCATATACCACTAATTAATGGCCAAATTATGCTCAAATCTGCGACCATTCCAGGCTCAAGTGGGAAGACAAATTAAAATGCCCAGTCTAGTGAGAAATTATCACCAAAAAAAAAAAAAAAAAAAAAAAAGAACAATCAGTATGGGAAACTGAAATCCTTGTGGAAAAATCTCACAAATGTCACGGAGAAAAAAAAAAGAGAAAAAGGTCTGTTTATTGTTAACATTTCATCTGTTTTGTGAGAGTGTATTATTATTGGTAGGATGTAGTTATGACTATTTTTCATGACATTTTTCTATCACTACTGTTTGATTGTTTCCCTCTAAATATACAACACCTTTACAAAACAAACAAACAAACAAAAAAAAAAAAGACCAATACTTGAGCCAACATCTTTCAATTGATATACAATAAACACACACAGACACACTGTGCGTACAAGCTCAGTCTCTTGGCAACCAGATTTTCAGCCACTGACCAAAAAAAGTTAATGGTCAGACAGTCACAGAGCCAGCCTGGCTTTGGTATCATGTCATCTCATCTGAAAAAAAAAACCCCCCAAAAATCATAAATCAATCAATAAAAAAAAAAGAAAGAAAGAAAAATAAATATATCACTCTGAGACGTTATCATTGATTAATCATTGGCATCACTAGTGAGAGGTGGTGGTGGGGAGTGGGGGTGGGGGGCGCGAAAGGATGGTAAATCTATAGGGAGCAAAGGGTGGAAGGGGAGGTGAGGGGGGCCGTTGATGGGTGTTGGGAAGGACAGCCACATAGATGGGAGGCTACGTCTTCTGTAGGCGTAACTGACCTGTCCTGTCACAGACAGATGGCTTCTCTTCTTGAGACCAATACAAATGGGTATTCACTAGACCTTGACTTTGCTGTCATAACCTGCACTGCATGCTGGCTCAATGTGAAATGGAATCTGCAGCAGAAACTTGTACTGCACACTGGCTAAATGTGAAACAGAATCCGCCATAGGAACTTATACTGCTCACTGGCTAAATGTGAAATAGAATCTGACATTGAAACTTGTACTGCACACTGGCTAAATGTGAAATAGAATCTGCCACAGAAACTTGTACTGCACACTGGCTCAATGTGAAATAGAATCCGCCATAGAAACCTGTACTGCACACTGGCTCAATGTGAAATAGAATCTGCCACAGAAACTTGTACTGCACACTGGCTCAATGTGAAATAGAATCTCTGCACAGAAACTTGTACTGCACACTGGCTCAATGTGAAATAGAATCTGCTGTAGAGACTTTAAGGAGCACTGATTCAATGTGACACAGACTCTGCAGAATGTACCCAATTCTGAACAGGAGTACCTCCCTGATCAGTGACACCCCAGGTGGCTGGTGTGCTCAATCTTCCTTCTACAGCTTCTGCACTTGGGATTTCTTTCAAGGAGATGCCGCAAAAACGCACGCCTGGCCGACAGACTTTCCAACACTAAATGCAACATTCGATTCCACCCACATCTTCTCTAATCCGTCTCCGCTGTGTTTTTGACACCGCGGGAAAAAATGAACCCATCTCAAAGGTTTCCTTTGTGGTGAAGCATTTTGGAACCTGCAAGTCACTTATGTGTGCAAAACACCACTTAGGAATCAGTCACTCAGCAGGAAATATGCCTTTGCCTAACAGGTTTCTCTCCTGCCAAACAAAAAGACAGCTTCCATGTACAGTGAACATAACCTCCATTCCTGGGGCTAATGAAAACCTGATGCAGATGCTGAGAAACATCCCCTTCCACCCTCCCTCCCAAATAAAACCAGATTTGTGTCTCGGTCAATTCTAGAAAAACTGATTTCCTTCTACAGACGGAAAACTTTAAGAACCTGGGAATTGCATGAACTGATGTGGAGTCCAAGACCACTTGCTGAAGTTTGCTTCTCTCTGAATTTCAAAGACCATATCACACCAACTGGTCAACCACTTACAGACAAAAAAATAAACAAAATAAAAATCTCTCGCACTGATACAAATAGTCAATAAATAAATACATAAGCGTTCATGATGTACAAACATTGATAATGCACATGTAAGTACTCCTACTCTGCTCAGCATTTTTAGCTCACCTGTCCGCATCTTTGCAAGCAGAACCTAGATCTGAATATCACAATAACCATAAATACTTTCCAAACATTGACAAGCTTTCTAACTTGCACTCCATCTGTTGAAGAAAAAAACCAACACCGTTTATTTTGTTTAGTGATCTTTCGCTAAACTTTCAACCTATTTTCCAACCCAAGGGCTGAGAATGTCTTTAAAAAAGAAAGAAAGAAAGAAAAAAAAATGCAACTCACACACGGATACAAATAGTTGGTAAACAAATACACAAGTGCTCATAATGTACAAACATAATAATAATGCACATGTACGAAAAAAACCAATATTGGTCATTTTGTTTCATGATCTTTCAACTTGCTTTCCAACCCAAGGCTGAGAATGTTTTTTTTCACCCTGGAAGGCAAACTTAAAGTGAACTCAAGTCTCTCTGTACGAACTTGCAAGGATGATTCTGACAGACTTTGCCTTTTCGTCACGATCATGGTGTATTAAAAAAAAAAAAAAAAAAAAAAAAAGAAAAAGAAAGAGCAGTTGCCAATGTGCAAAATTGTAACAAATCTCTACAGTTGACAGTGTGAAGGCTGTGCCGTTTGTTGACCTTGACCCCGGTTGCCATGGACACAAAACACTCCAGCATCATGTTTCCATCTGACAGACTTGTGCAGGAACTGGTCAGCTGAACTTCAGTTTCTGGCTCAGCTGCATACGGAGGGCAGACAGATGAGTGGGGTGAGGGGGAGGACACTTCAGCATCCCTCTTTCAAACCCACCCCCGGCATGATGTACATCAGCTTTTTGATGTGACGGTCATTTTAATTTTGCGGGTACGTTCCGCAATTTGTGATTGGTCTGGAACATGGAGCCATCAGACTCATGATGGGTGGGGGGTTACATAGGTTGCATTGTCTTTAGCATGATGTCATAACGCCAAACGGTACTGAGGATGCCATATACACAAAATAAAGCACATGCACAAACAAAAACACAGCACAACCACTTTGGAATTCAAAACAAGTGCACCACAATGACATGATTTTCTCTGTTCAAGGATCCTCGTAAGACTCAATTCTGATTTTAGGGGGGGCTTTTTTTTGTTTGCTTGCTTTTCCTGGACTTACCTGATTATACTTCACAGTCGATCGAAGAGATTTGTGGGTGGGGGGGGGGTGGGGTGGGGGGTGGAAATCAAAATTAGCCAATCAAAGCTATTTTTCCCCCAACCTCAGTGTTCTATTCTTCGAGGACTTTTCCATTTTTATGGGCATTTATATATTTTTTTGTGCGTGTGTGATTTCTTCTCCAAGACCCTCGAGGCTTACTTGGATAGTTCTACCCTGGTTTTTAATCAGTGACTTTTATTCTATGGAGACTGGACTGAGTGCTACTCTTGAAGAATTTTTTTTTTCTTTATGGATTAATTTCTATTTTTGAGAACTTTACCATGGAGCGGTTCTTCTTGTTCTTTTTTTTTAACACTTTACATGTTTATGGATCAATTTTTGTCATAACTTTCACATCCATGTTTATAGACCAATTTCTGTGTTGAAAATGTTTATGTACTGGTTTCTGTTTCAAGGTCTTTCAACTTTTTTTACTCAAATGTGGGGGCCGGAGCAGCTCGGTGGTAGAGCGCTGGACTCGTTATCTTGGGGTTGCAGGTTCGAATCTCCTCCGGGCTGTTTCGGTACAGGGGGATTTTTCCCTCAGAGTTTACATTGGTTCCGACTCATTTCCCATACAGTCCCTCGAATGAGACTATCAACAGAGAGGCTCCATGTGTGAACGCACGCTTAACATCTTGCACACCCGTAAAATCCCATCACCAACTTTCGGAAGAGTAGGCCAGTTTGGCCGTTGGTATGGATGACACGTTACACATAGCATGCACCTTCCCCAAAGTGGAGTATGGGCTGCCTTAATGGTGGGAAAAAAAAAAAAAAAAAAAAAAAAAAAAAAAAAAAAAAAAAACGGTCACAGACACACAACTCCACTCCCTTTGTTGGATAGATGGAATTAATCCTTGCCTTTCTATACAGGGGTTGTCCACAGGAGTATCAGCCTGTGTATGTAGAAGAAGAAGAAAGAAGACCCAAATGTGCTGTAAAGTGAACTTATGTCATCACTGTTTCAGTTGTTTGTGAGTGTGCATGTTTGAGTATGCTTGTGTGTGTATAAATGTGCTTGTCTGCATGTGAGAGCAAATTTTGCCTGATGATGAATATTGACAAGGCCTTTCAAATTACCCCCTGCATTAAAATGATGCCCAATTGTAAATGCCAAATCTACGATTAACCCCCATTTCCAAATCAGCTTACAAAAAAAAAAAAAAAAAAAAAAACACACACACACACCTCAAACCCTGCAATCTGGATTGTCTTGAAGATAACTTTTAAAAAAATTTTTAAAAAAAAAAAACAATGCACAGAATCAAAACAATGATAGAAAAATTTCCAATGCCTGAGGGCACATTTTGGCATTCAGTGGAAGTTGTACTAATGTAAAACATCATGAAAACATGGTCCTTATTGATGATAAGTGGACCTGTCGAAGAATTCAGATCACACTCACAATTCCGAATTCTCTCTCAAGTCAGACTGGGGCAACGGCCATCTTGCTACACAAAAACCACTTCAGCCTTTTTTTCGTGAACCAATACATTTCTTAGAAAGAACTTGGAACACTTGTATAGACTTATTTCTTCTGTAATGGATTCTTCATCTTTACTGGGCGATTCTGTCTTTAACGATTCAA
The DNA here is from genome assembly GCA_016801955.1 of Conus betulinus. Classification (NCBI taxonomy): domain Eukaryota; kingdom Metazoa; phylum Mollusca; class Gastropoda; order Neogastropoda; family Conidae; genus Conus; species Conus betulinus. The sequence goes on along the minus strand of JADBJO010005088.1, from coordinate 82,364 downwards.
TCTCTAAGGACTGATTTTTGCTGTTATGGACCATTTCATCTTTATGGGCTGTTAAGGACTTTTCTGTTTTTGTGGGGGTGCTTTCTAAGAACTTTTGCAGCCGCTGGAAAAGGCTTCTTCAGTTTCCTATAATTTGTCAAGAGTAGCTGGGACTGTATTCAAGTAAGAACTGGGAAGACAAAACAGGCAAAGAATATCACTGTACTGGTAGCAAAACAAAAGCTCTGAGGATGGGGGGGAAGAAAAAAAAAAAAAGAATATCCAATGACAAATTACTGACATAGAAAATCAAAGAAAAAAAAAAAGAAAGAAGAAAGACTAACGAATAAATCTTGCATTTTTTACATCTTGCATTGTACATGTTGCATTCTACACACATTACATTCTGCATTCCAAATATTCACATTTTACATTCCGTAGTCACGTTCTCCTCAAAATCATAGCAATACAGATGTTAACAATGTCTTACGTACATTTCCAAGTTCTAAGGACATCATTAACAAGAGTCTTCTGCCATTGCCCAATCAAAACTTTTTTTTTTTTCCCCTGTCTTTAAAAAAAAACAAAAAACACAATTCAATTCGGTTTCAGCTTTAACCTCGAGTAATTCCCCTTTGTTCACCTGCCTCTTCTCCCGCCCCTGCCAGTGTTCGAAGCATTGCCAGCTACACGTGTCACTGTAAAGTAAACACGGTCCTTTACATTTCAATGTCAACTCTCATCTCAGCAAGGCAGCGCCCTTTACATTCACTTCCTCTCTCTCTCTCACCTTTACAGGGTTTCAGTGTGACATGGAAACAGCTCACAAAACAACTAGCCAGTACGACGGCATACAGTATTTAACACAACCCAAACTGTACACGTGTACTCTAGTCAGGCTCTTGACAGATAAAAGAAAGCACAACCAGCACACTGTCCTCGTCCTTTCCTCGAAATGTGGTTAACGAAAAACAAACAAACAACAACAACAAAACCCAGATCAACAGTGCACGCCAGCTGTAGTGTTATGAAGATAACATATTCCACTCAGTTTTCAGTTTTATTATTACTCTAACTCTGCTGAACACACATAGTTTTTCTTTTTTTTTTCAGGGTTGTCTCTTCTTTGGAAAAAAATCCTAAAAAAAAAAAAACCCCCCCAATATAATCAACACACACATACTTTGTTTAACAAATATAAATTTGATTGACAAGATGATAACCAATCTATCGACACATTTAAAGGCAATAAAACTAGATCATGCTGAGGGTGCTTGGCATTCTCTTTAACTTATTCTTTTAGATTTTCAAAAAGTTTTGATACAAAACAGGTAAAGGTCATGCATATAGCCGCCTGCAACTACAACTGCCGTAACTCAAATTTTTTTTTTTTTTTTTTTTTTTTGTACAGTGTAAGAATGGGCCAAGGGGCATAACCTTACCAAGTCCCAATCACATAATCCTAAAGTTACACACTCTGTAATCAAAATGCTTGTACCATAACTCAACTTGCAGTATATCATCTGGGGATAACTAATCAGTTTTTTTTTCGTCTACTGCAGAATTTGGTTTTCAGACTTACAGAAGTTGTTATTTCCGGGCAGCGATATGCAGCTAAAAAAAAAAAAAAAAAAAACCCAAACAAACAAACAAACGAAAAAAAAAAACCCATCCTATACAACCAACGCCATGTCAGCATGGAGACTGCAGAATGGACAACTAGTAACCACTCAGGACAGTTAGGACAAGCTGACCTCTCAGTCACCAGGTTGCAACTCAACACCTACGTTATGAATTACAACCACACATAAAAAGAAAAAAAAACACACAAAACAATAATAAAAAGACTTTCCAGAAGAGAGCCAAGACTATGGGCCACTATGGCAGAAAAAAAAAGAAAAAACAATTGTAAAACACACACAACAACAACAACAAAAACAGTAAGAAAGAAAAGCACAGACCAAGAGAGTGGACAGAAAAGAAGAAGCACGGGAATTTCCAGAGGAGGGAAACGCAACTCTTCGTACAGCAAGAGTCCCTGGCCGGCGTTCACATCGGGATCTCTCTGCCTAATTCCTGAAAACATTTTTTTTGCTGCCATGATATGGAAAAGAAAATCATGGTTTTATTTAAAACAAACAAACAAAAAAAAAAAAAAAACACACACAAAAAAAAACGACAAACACCAGGAAGGCATTCAGGAGAACACAGAACTTCACTTATTGTCACACTGATCCCGTGTCCATCCTTCAAGTCAGTTAATGAATGAAAAATTAATTGAAGAAAAAAAAAAAACAGAGGAAAAAAAAAAACAAAACCCTAACCTGCCAACGGAATGAATAACAGGTTCAGACAGAGTTTTTTTTTTTTTTTTTTTTCTTCTGTCCCAACCTCTGTGCCACCTCAAAGGCAGTGCACCCATGCCGCTCATTCCGACACCCCCCGTCCACAGCCACAGCCCACTTGGCCCCCCCCCCGCAGCCCCGGCACCGGCAATCCATAGGGAGCAGTCAATGTCAAGTCGTCAAGAGGCAACCCACGGAGGAGGACACTGCACTGCTGCTGAGTCACTTCGGTGGTGTTCAGTAGCGCCTCTTCTGATCTAACATACATAGGACACCACCTACTAAGCCCCCTACTGATGACAATAATTGCTTAGTCGCGGAGCCGGCGAGAGTGAGCTCTCCCCCCGGAGGGCGCCGCCACGTCTGTCCAACGACAGTCCCCATGGGCTCGCCGATACCGGTGACCCCGACGGAACCAAACCAAGACCACAGACATGGAGAGGACATCGAAATTGAGGTCACCATGAGAGCAGAGCATAATGGGCCACAGAATTTGAGACTTTTTTTTTTTTAATGCTGATGATCGATGAGAATGATGATGATTAAGATGATGCTACGGATTTCCATTTCGGTCTGAGACTACATGACAGAGCTGTACTCTCCGCTTCCTTTCATAATATGTCCGGCATCAGGTTCAGACAGAGTTATTTCTGGATACTTTCATGGATTAATTAGGATAAGGAAAACACACGATGTCCTTGCTTACATCCTTTATAAGTTTTAATATTCCATGAAAAGATGTTACTTCACAGACATTAATCAGTTCATCAGCCGTAACATCACAGTGTTCCGTTCTGAGGGAAAACTTGTCATACATTCCTGAACGGATCTTGTCTTGTGTCTATCCCAGCATTAAAAATGTTCACGTCAAAACTGCCATGTCATGAATCGCAGTAGGTGCTGTATTATTTTGGTGGGGGGAGAAAAAAAATTCCAGGGAGACACAGAGGGTCTTCAGTGAAGAAGCCCCGTCATGCAAAATGGCCCCCCTTGATTCCTTACACATTAAGGGGGACAGGTCACACATCCTACATTTCTTTTTTTTTTTAAACATTGTGACGATCCTGCAAAATTTCTGTGTGGCTGACCGACCTCTGATAAAACTGAAACTGACTGAGCGATAAATCACTGTCCTTCCAGCGGGAGACAACTGCAAAGATTCTGTACCCCCACTCCCCCCCCCAACACTTCTTATCAACCTGCTGACAGTGACACCAGGAAATCTGAGATGATGCAGAAAAATCACAAGAGAATCAAACAAGCCCAAACACTGATGCCCCCTTCACTCTGTGAGAGCAAGCAGTAGCGGTAAGTATCAAACAGCACACCATCTTGAACACCCTTTTACAGTACTTACACATGCACACTCCCTCCTACCTCACCCAATCTTTTCTATAGCATTTCTTTCAATCATTATCACAACAGTTTCATCAAAACAAGAGATGATGTATGCGCTCTCCAATCTTTAAAAAAAAAAAAAAAAAATGGAATAACAAGAAAAACGAGCAAAAGCCAACTTTTCATTCGTGTAAAATCTTAGAAAAAATATTAAGACTTGGTGCACACATAAAAAAAAACAAGTTAACAAAGAAACCACCAAATCATGTCCATAACATTACTACATACAAAGTATTAAGATGAACAAACTGTTAAATAATCAATCAGCTTAAAAAAAAAAAAAAAAAAAAAAAAAAAAAAAAAAAAAAAACGGCAATAAAACCAGAGCTACAATGACAAATAAGTCACATAAAGCCCTTCGTAAGATTTCCACAGCAACGCCTGCATTCCCAAAAAAATAAAGTTAAAAAAAAAAAAAAAAGAATAAAGAAATAGCCTCCAAAGCAATCAACCCAATGTCTTTTTCTCCCAATGGACCATTAACAAACAAACAAAACAACAAAAAGAAAAGAAAAAAAAAAAAAAAAAAAAACCCACATTCATGCAAACAAAAATGAAATCCATCTACACAGCACACCAAATTTTCATCATGTATCCCTCACACTGGGTACAATCCACCCGGCAATCTCACCCCCCCCCCCCCCTTCCACCCATCAGGTGTGCGGCCCACAGCAGGGATGGAGACCGGGAAGGGGAAGGGGGGGAAGTGAGAAAAGGGGGGGGGGGGGGGGGGATGGAGGGGGGACGAAGAGATGGAAGGAGGGGAAAAAGGGGGGGGACCGGGGGGGGATCTATGGAGGAGGACATTTCATACAGGCAAGAAAGGAGGAACTCGGCAACATAACCGATATATCCCTCCCTCAACTTTGCCCTTTCACCCCCTCCCCAACCCAAGTCGCCTTCTTCCAACCCTTACAGTAGACATGTGACAAGAGAGTTCTGAGGGCGTTTTGCTGGAAGCAGGAGTGTGGAAGCGGAACTTGAGCTGCATGCCCCTCCCTCCCCCCCCCTCCCCCTCCTCCCACCCTTCCTCCACTCCCTTTCCCTCCACCTCCCACAAGCAGGCGTGTGTGTGTGTGTGTGTGTGTGTGTGTGTGTGTGTGTGTGTGTGTGTATGTGTGCATGTGTGTGTGCGAGTGAGT
>JADBJO010005088.1:60000-72500 GCA_016801955.1 Conus betulinus | reverse complement strand
ACTGCAAGTGCCACTACCACTCAACAACTTTCGTCTCGAAATTTTTCTCAACATTTTTTTTTTTCAGTTTGTCGTCTTCGTTGTATTTTTGCCAAACATGTGAACAAAATACTGCGAAATCGTATGGGTAAACAGGTCTGCTAGTGGGTGTGATATTACACACATCCTGAGAAGACTACAGTTGTTCAAACTGTTTCAAGCTGCTGGGTACGCCCCCCCCCCCCCCCCCCCCCCCCCCCCCAGACTGGTACTAGTGACAGGCCCTGCAGTCTGCCCAGCCTACCTCTGATAGGCCTGGAGTCCACCCCCATTTCACCATGGACGCGTCCAGCTCCACCCGGTCGTCCATCGTTATGGCCGTGTCTGACGTCTGGTCGTACAGTGACTTCCCCTCGTTCACCGCCAGCCCGCTGGCCTGGTCATACAACACGGTGGTGCCGTTGGGCAGCGGGGAGTCTGCGTGCGGCTTGAAGCGCCGGCTGGACGACCGCTCCCCGGAGCGTAGAATTCCCGGGTCTCTCTGTGGCACACACAAAGTCAAACCTGTGTCCTGAAAAGTTCCCACTGGGAGTGTTCCTCATTTCAGAGAAGAGGTTGTTTTTTTTTTTTTTTTTTTTTAAAGAAATATTGTTGCTGGGAAACTTCTCTGCTCTCCAAAGTTTCTTCATGGAGTTTCTTAATTAGAATTTGAAACTGAACAAACAGGACTAAGTAAGTACAACCCCCCACCCCCTGCACTATCAAATATGCTACCACAGAGCCCAGACACAAACATAAAAAACTGGTAAAAATCTTTCCATAAGAACCTGGAAAGAGAATTGTGACATTTCATGATAATCAGACACAACTGACATTGTACTTGTCTAGAGTACATCTCTGGACGATCTGGTCAATTCTTGTCTTATTTTGTTTTGTTCAAACCACAGAATTCAACAAACCAACTTACCTGCGATCACAATCACGCATACTACATGGAGAAATGGAGAAAGAATGAAGATAATCATGTGGAAAAAACAAAAACGAAACCAAAAAACTATAGTAGCAGAACACAGGATTGATTTTGAAGGACAGAATTTTCTTAAAGTGGTGATTCTTTCGAGGAAAAATGTTTTTTTTTTACCAATGCATAAATGGGAGAAAGTATGCCTAGCTATGCACATAATGAAGAGTCGACATGATAAAGACGTCCTGATCATATTTCTTGTAGGTCATAGGCATTAATGGTCACTTTAGGTGGGAAGGGGGGTTGGTATGTGTGAAAATGTACTTGATACTCTTTTAATTCTGATTATTTCTTGCCCTGGTAACACCAGCTTTAGGCGCCAACTCAAACACCGGGCCAACAGTTGACAGCATCAACTTGTGCTTTAAGCAACACACTGCGGAACATACTCAGATTCTGTCAATAAAGACTGCAATTTTTTTTTTTTTTTTTTTTTTTGATTGAAAAAAAAAAAAAAAAAAAACCTTCAATACAAACTCCCCTCCCTGGGAATATACAACTACAGTACAATGTACCTTAGTTTTATACAACATGTGGAACTTGATCTTGTCCAACATGTGGAACAACTTGTAAGATGCACACTGGCTTTGTTCAACATAGACAGCATACCTTGGTCAGTACGAAGATGTACAGTATTCTTGATCTTACACAACATGTCTTGTTCAAGATGTGCAGCTCACTTTGATGTAGTACAATACTGTCATGCACAACATTAGACATGTCTTCTGTAAGTGTTCCCCGGGCTTGTACAGCAATCCTTGCCTCTGTATATGTTCAACATAGCACAGTATTGTATTCGGCACCACTGGACTTGTACAACACTTACAGCATACCCTGGCCCCGTACAGCATGTACATGCCTTGAAGTCCTACCTAGATAATGCATATCACTCCTTGACCTTGTGCAACATAGTTTGGTTTTGAAACAACATACACAGGGGATGCCTTGTTCGTGCCCAATATACTTTGGTTTCTGTCCACTACTCCTTGGCTTTGAACACCATACCACTGGCGTTAAACAACGTGGTGTTCCCTGCTCCTGTAAACAACGCACACTTACTTTGAACAATGTTCCTTGCTCCCTGTACAACACACATAACTTGAATTTGTTCAATATACCTTGATCTTTGTACAACAACACACCTTTGCTTTGAACATATACCTTGGTCTTGTACAACACATCATAACTTTGTTCAATATACCTTGGTTTTGCACAACATACCTTAACGTTTGCTCAACATACCATGGTCTTGTACAACACACCTTGGCTTTGAACAACATACCTTGGTCTTGTACAACATATCTTAACTTTGTTCAATGTACCTTAGTCTTGTACAACATACCTTAAGGTTTGTTCAACATACCCTGGTCTTGTAAAACACACATCCCTGGTCTTGCTTTGTTCAACACCCCTGGCCTTGTACACACTCTAAAATTTTGGCTATGAACAATGTCCAATGTACCTGGGTCTTGTACAACATACATGTTGGCTTTGAACAACCACCTGTGTCTTGTACAACACACTCTGGCTTTCAACAACATACCTTGGTCTTGTACAACACACTCTGGCCTTCAACACATACCTTGGTCTGGTACAACACATTTTGACTATGTCCAACGTACCTTGGTCTGGTACAACACATTCTGACTATGTCCAATGTACCTGGGTCTGGTACAACACATTTTGACTATGTCCAACGTACCTTGGTCTGGTACAACTCATTTTGACTATGTCCAATGTACCTTGGTCTGGTACAATTCATTTTGACTATATCCAACGTACCTTGGTCTTGTACAACACAACATGGTTCAGTGCAACATACCCTGGTTATGCTTGTGTTTGAACAACATGGTTCAGTGCAACATACCCTGGTCTTGTACAACACACCTTGACTTTAAACAACATACCTGGTCTTGTACAACACATTTTTGGACATGTCCAACCCACCTTGCTCTTTTTAACTACCCATCTCAGCTTCATCCCACCCACCTTGGTCTTGTAGAGCATGTAGAGCATGGCGGCGGTGGAGGTGAACATGAGCAGGATCTCCCAGAGCAGCACCTCCCTGAAGGACACCACCAGGGACTGGAACACCAGGTAGCACGTCAGCACTGACGTCAGCCCCCAGGAGAAGAAAAAACGGCGTCCTGCCATGGCCCTGCCTCCGCCACACCTGGTCGACCCACGCGCGACCCCCCAGGAGTGAAAGACGGTGTGGTTGTGGTGGTTTTTGAGGGTGGGTTGGTTGGTTGGTTACAGAAGGAAACAGAACAGAGTTGTGATGAGCGCTATCACCAAGTGTAGTGAGATGTGAAAATAGATTACTGATATCATCCGAGCGTGAAGCGTGTGCACGCACACAAAAAACAAAAGGCATGCATGCGTGTATGCACAGGCACACTGCTTAGCGCATGTAGAGTTGACATCATTTTACACTTCACACAGTTAACAACTATTTTCATTTCTAATCATTCTCATTATCATTGTGGCTATTATAATCATTTGACCCACTGTGCGCTCACACACACACACACACACAGACACACACACACACACACACACACACTTCTCTCTCTCACACGTACAAACTCATACAGACACTACAGCCAATATTCTTGAGATCAAACACATACCAATGCAAAAATCAAACACCCGTTATATTATGACACCCACACATACAAAAACCACCCATGATGAATATCGTCATCATTGTAACACATACACATACAAAAATAAAGTTTCTAATATTATCCTTACTTCATTATCACACACACACACACACACACACACACACACACACACACATACACAAACACACGCGCGCGCCATCATTGTAACACACACACACACACACACACACACCTTACACACACACACAAACACACACACACACACAAACACACACACACACACACATATACCTGATAAAAAAGCAGAAGGAAAGTAGGCATGAAGACAAACGCCATCACAGTGGCCACGGGGCCCCAGCGACGCAAAGAGCAGAGAACTGGGAACCACCAACACCGGGGTCACCACGTCCAGGCGAACTTTGACCGCCCCCTTGCCTGTCAGCGACGGCACACGACACCGATCGGCCAGCGTCGTCAGCAGACGATCAACCGTCGTTGTTGGTACTCTTTGACATGTGAAAAGTCTGCGTGAAAAAAAAAAAAGAAAAGAGAACCCTGTTTGATCTGTTTATTTTCCATTGACGTTCCATCTAAAGAGTACCACCTGTTTATCAGTACTGCTAATAATTTCTAACCGGACTCTTCTGGAGCAGACAGGTGTAGCTACATTCAGATCTAAGAAAGCTGAGAAATCCTTCTGGCAGGCAGATGTGTTGATAAACCAACCCAGAATAACCTTAGCTGTGAAGTGAGGTGGAAACCTAAACAAATTTTTTTTAAGTATTTAAATGACTCTGCCAAACAATGTGGACAAACGAATCACAAGCCAAAACACACTGTGCTGTTTTTTGCACTGACATTCTATCTAAAGCCTACTACCTGCTTATCTTTACTGCTAATTATCTCTAATGGATTCTTTTGGAGTAGATAAGTGTGAAGCTATACTTACTGTGTCGTGTAGTTTGTTTGTCCATGTTGTTCGGCAGAGACATTTGATTTAAACACTTTTTAAAATTTTGTTCAGAATAACGTCTACGGATTGGATTAAACACTTGATAGGCAACTGAAACCATTAAAGAAAAAAAATTCATGAATTTTCTTAGTCCGTGCCATTTAGGTTCACGCAATGTCGACATCTACCAACCTGCAGATGGGCCCTGATGGTCTTAACGCAACATCATCTAAGTGAGATGACTGCAGGCGGAATTTGAAACAAATTTCAAATGGCAATTGAAATAACTCCTCCAGTTAACACAGACAAATGAATTACAAGACAAAACAATATATTTCGACCTCTTAGGTCTTCTTCAGGCAAGATAAACAACAAGATAAACCAAAATGAAGACAAACGATCATTTCTCTTCTCACAAAACTCTAAAACTTCATCAGTGAATTTATGCCATTCTCTTGAGTGCCTCTGGACACCTTTCAAAAACCCTGACTCCAGAACAAACCCGTCCCCCTGCGCTCACAAGGCAGGAATTTTTATCATGAGCAAAGGGAGAGAAGGCCCTCTACAGAAAACGTGATCCAACCTGCCAAAGACGAAGCGTGTCAGCTAAGGCGCAGGTTTCGGAGATGTAAATCAGGACACACATGCATGAACAATTTTACAATTATGGAGTTTGAGTCCATGACTTGCGCAAATCAGGAAAACTACAAAAAAAAAAAAAAAACAAAAAAAAAAAAAAAAAAAAAAATGTGGCCTGACATGGTCTCTCGTCCAATTTCCACAAGTGAGTTAAAAAAAAAAAAAATCCCTCTAAAAATTCGGCCGATTTAGCCGAACTTTTAACGATTCTGTTTGTGTGTATGGTACTGACTTGTCGCACGTCTCGTCCAGGGCCCTGGCAGTCGCAACAACAGGCCAGGATGTGGCTGCGCTCCCCTGCCTCATTCTCGTATTCACAGCAACACAACGGCTCCATAGCCGATGCCCCCTTTTTGGCTGCCATGGGTGAACAGGCGTGCATGTGCGTTTGTGTGCAGTCTCTGCTCTCTCCACAACCAAGTCACCCAGCGTTTCCTTCACTGCATCGTCACGGGCAACCTGAAACTTGTCAAATAAACACACGGGCATTCCTGGAGAACACTGTCATTTTCACTTTTCTGGTGTTTTGACCGTTGTCGTTGTTATGATTCTTTGTTTTTGTTGGTTTGTTGGTTTTTTTTATCCCCTTCTCATCTTCTAAGTCCTGTCAGTCGGTCTACAGCTTTATTGAGACACCTTTTATTTGGGTTTCCACTATGTCTGACACACAAGCTTGTCCTGTATCAACGTAAACTTCAGGAGTCTGCAGGGGAGCACTCAGCATCAAGTCACACTGTGCATCTGCCCAGTCAAGTCAATGGAAGTTTGGGCCTGTTCTGATCTAAAATATGACATCGCATATTCGATACTGAGACAATTACAAAAAGAAAAAAAAAAGAAGAAAAAAAAAAGAGCCACACTGAAACAAGTATTGAATAACTGTATTCAGTCTAAATGCAGCATTATTACGCACAAACTGTGCTCTACTTCTGACCTCTAAACAATTGTGACAGCTGTAGAGTTCAACAGTTAGTCCAACCGATCAATATGATATTAGCAGTAACAACGTATGGCGAGTGCTCAAGACTTTACTTTTTCCAGTATTTTGAATTAGCCTACACTATTTTTTAGTTTGATGATGACTTCCTGTTGATAGCCTGTCTTTTTTTTAATTATCCAACACCATTTATGTTTGATGACTTCCTGTTGACCCTGTCTTTTAGTAAACAATGAAAGCAGACTTCAAAGCCGACAAAATTTCGCAGAAGATATATACCACAGAAGCCATTTTGAAAAGAACCAACCAAACATGAGAAAATACAGTCTAAACTAATGTGTATGATCATGGCATCTGGATTTGATGCTGATATTTCTCAGAAATAATGGTCTCTATGATTTCATTTCTAGTACATGGACACTTACTGACTTCAGTTGTTTATCATCTTCACGTAAAACCATGATGACTGAATATTTTTTGAGTCATTTAGAGAAGGAAAAGTCTCACAAAGTCATAACCCGTGTAAAAGTGTTAATGTCAACCATGAATTTTTTTTTTTTTTACAGAGAAAAAGAATTCTGGCTGGCAATACAAGTTTACTTGCATTTCATAAAATGTGTTTGCATTGCCCAAATTCATGGTAACTGAACTCATTTTGATTGATGTCCACATGCGCATTACATGAGTTCATAAGGCACAAACTTAAGCATGTCCAAATCACTAGTTACCAAGTTAATGTGTCAGATGTGACTGATGCAAACACCTCGGTGCATGTGAATGGAATCGTTTACATCAAGCTAAAAACACTCATCACATGCACATAATATATATACAAAATACAACCAATTTTGTTACCACCTAAAACACAAATTTGCAATAAAACCCTTTAACAAAGTCTGAGTCCAAGAATGTCAGTCAGCGCAATCACAATCAAAACCATCACATGATGACTGGTACTGCAATCATGAACATATACACACAGCAACACAGAGTCACACACACACTCACAGTCACATTCATTGATATATACTCACATTAACCACTTTTCCCCTTTGTCTTTGACCATGTTTTTTTTTTTTTAACAAAAACAGGACTAAAACTTCATCACCTTTTTGCTGTTGTGAACCACTTTCACGCAAAGTACGTCATTTTGAAAGCATTCCACATTCACTCTGGTGCAGAGTTTGCAAACTAAATCTGAAATTCTTTTTTGCTCGCCAGGCTCTTCATTCCCAAAAGCCCAGACCACACAACAGAGCAGTGGAAGAACCATAGCAAGTCAACACTGGTTGCCCTGATCAAGCTCAGGTATGCTGCACCAGAAGTTCCAGTAAGTTTCAATTCCAATTTTCATTTGGCAGCAAAACCAGATGATGCTGAAAATGTTCTGTCAAGGTAGAGTGTTACCCATGACAGGCCTGGAGCTAGCGGCTGCGACAGAGAAAAAACCTTAGCTTGTGAAGAAGCCACACGATTTTGGTGGAATGATCGCAGTGTGTTTCTGCTTTCCTATTGCTACAAACGCACAGGCTTACCGATGATGTGTCTTGAGCATCTTACCGAATCATTGGAATGCAGTATACAACTATACCCTCTTGCCACAAATTACATTTCCTGACATCTTCATCTCTATCAGCTGCCTATCTAGAACAGCAGAAGTAGGCTAGCTGTCATCCAATTCCTGACTTTCCAACTTGGAGTTTGATGCATATAATTGCAGCACTTGGCACCTGACCCTGCTTCTCCCTTCCTCCCCCCTCCTCCCCCCCTCTCTCCCTCTCTCTCTCTCTCTCTGTTTCAGAAAAAATATTATCCATCATCAAAAAAGATGGTCTATGTAATTTTCCAATCAAACATTTCTACTGTCCGTAAAAAATCCTTGTAATTTTCCATTTTGGGAATCACGGCTCAAATACCGCTACCTTCTTCCAATAATCAATCCAATAAATGAATATCAATACAAATCTGCAGATCTGTAAATGTCCTGTGTCATTTTTCTTGGGGAAAAAAAAAAAAAAAAAAAAAGATATACCTAAAAATTCTGCAAATATTAAAAACATATACTTTCGGAAAGTTATTTTCAACATGCTATGAAATCAGTTGTTCTTATCATAGCATGTTTGGGAGCATCTAGTCCTTTGGCAGAGCCTCAAGCTAAATTCTATCTAGTCACAGAACAAAAATGTGGCAATGCTTGAGTCAGGGTGCTCTCCATTTTGTACACTGATTTTTCTCTCTAAAGTCACTTAACCCAGAGTTTTGTTGTACTGGTAGTTTAGTACATTTACCAGCAAGCGCAAATTATAATCTTTAGGAATTTATTTTCACTTATTAACTAACTCACCAACAACTATATCTCATGTGTGTAACGGAATAGTCTGGCACATGGCATATTGTGAAATTTTTGGGACAGCTGAAATCTTTTTTATTATTATTATTATTGATACTGACATGGTTTTTTGGAGGTTAAACGAACACCACAGTTCAAACCAGCCACCATGGAAATGTGGTTAGCATCGCGGACTCCTGGCTAGGAGATCGCTGGTTCGATTCCCATCAGAGGCTTGCAGGATTTTCCTGCCCCGACTGGATCCTACTCAGAGTTGTGTTTGTTACAGGCTCAGTTGAGAAGACTGGGACCACACAGTCTAGTTTCATCCCCTTCATGGATGTGTCTCTGAGAGTGTTGCTCAAATTTCCTGACTAACACTGCAGGTGCCTGTATCTCCCGGGCCTGGTTGTCGCCAGGATGGTTTATGAAAGTAACTGTAGAGTACAGCCCTGTCATGCAGGCTCAGACCAGAATGGAAATCCATGGCAACATCTTCATCATCCTGACTCTCATCAATCAGCATTGAAAAAAAAAAGCCTCAAATTCTGTGGCCCCTCATGCCCTGCTTTTACGGTGACCTGTTTCGATACATGTCCTCTCAACATCTGTGGCTTTGGTTTGTCACTCAGTGTCAGGGTCACCTGTATTGGCGAAGTATGGTAGTGCCCTGAGCAATTTCACTGTGGTCCACAACTAAGGGGTTGTCAGTAGGGGGCTCAGTAGGCGGCATTCCTGCATTCTATGTTGGATCAGAACAGGCACCACTGAACACCACCGAACTGACTCGGCAGCATTGCAACATCTCCTCCGGTAGGTTGCCTCTTGGTGACATTGACCGTTCTCTGTGGATTGCTGGTGCTGGGCAGCGGCGGTCTGGGCCGAGCTGCGGTTGTGGACAGGGGTGTCAGAATGAGTGGCGTGGGTGCACTGCCACTGAGATGGTGCAGAAAATGGGACAGCACACACACACACACACACACACACACACACACAAAAAAAAAAAAAAAAAAACTAACAAACAGCAAAACCAGTGCAGCTCAAGATAACTCAGAAGTCAATGGAACTGTTTGCAGCTTTTTTGTTAATAGAAAAAATGCCAAACGAGTGGGACTGGGAGAAACAGAAAAAGAAATTTCATTTAGGGTTCATGTCAAAGACAGATAATCTTGATCTTTAAAAAAAAAAAAAAAAAAAGCATTTGGTATGTTGTCGGTACATGACAATCTGAAGGCTGTCACTTAGTGACTTACTTACAGCCGATGCAGTCACAGGCTGACACTTGTGTCAGTGGCTTAATTATGATATTGTCCATATATTTTGCCTGAATGCCAATTTGCAAACAAATTTATACTTGTTAGTGACAATACCAATTTTATCCCGAATTTTGTTTCCATGCCAGCAACCTTCTTCGCAACAGTAAGTTTGATTGGAATTTTCATACTGGACTTTTAGCAATTTCCTAATTGTCGGCTAACCATGCAAATGGCAAAGAGCACACAGACATGACTTTCTGCAGCAGCATACTTTGTCACTTTGTGTGTGTGTATGTGTCTGTGTGTGTAATGTGTTTATGTTTGTGCACACGCATGTGTGTGTGTGTGTGTGTGTGTGTGTGTGTGTGTGTGTGTGTGTGTGTGTGTATACATGTGTGTGTGTGTGTGTGTGTGTGTGGTGTGTGTGTATGTGTGTGTGTGTGTGTGTGTGTGTGTGTGTGTGTATGTGTTACATGTGTGTGTGTGTGTGTGTGTGTGTGTGTGTGTGTGTGTGTAGTGTGTGAGTGTGCATAAGTGTAGTGTGTGTGTGTGTGAGTGTATGTGTGTGTGTGTGTGTGTGTGTGTGTGTGTGTGTGTGTGTGTGTGTGTGTGTGCATGTGTGTGTGCGTGCATGCATGTGCATGTGCACGCATGCACACACGCGCTCCTGCAGCTCTGTCTCCTCTTCTGTGTCACTTCAGCGGCACTAACCCCCAAGCCACTCATCTCAGATCCCCATGCACTGCCACATTCTGGTTTTTGTTCCTCTGCAGTCACTCAGTGCTAAGCTGACATGAGGCAACCTACCAGTTCACTGCACTGTGCACAGCTGCTAAATCACTTTGGTGATATTCACTGGTGCCTGTACAGTTCTTCCACATGCAGGTCATCCTTCTGTTAAGCCTCCTACTGACAATAGTCAGCAAGTTGCAGAGCCAGCTGACATGAACGTCCCCTTCCAGTGACAGTCCCCATAAGCTTGCCATTAAATAATGCCAATGCCAGCCACCTCCACATGACCTCCCCAAGGGCATAGACATGGACATGAAATCAAAACTGAGGTCACCACAAAGACAAGGCATGACAAAGCCACAGTACATGAGACTTTCTTTACGCTGATGGATGACGACGAGATGATGATGATGAACTTCATGAAGATGATGTTGTGGAGTCCCACTTTTTCCAGTCTACGGCTGCATGGCTTTCATAATGTATCTGCTTTTCAAACAGACCCAAGAGACACTGACACCTACAGTATTGGTCAGGAAATCTAAGCAAAAACATTCAAAGAGATCCACCCATCAAATGGACTACAGTCGATTGTGTAGTCCCAGTCTTCCCAGTTCAGCCAATAGAAAACTCAGCTGTAGTTTGTAGCATGAGCAGTCCAAGCAGAAAAATCCCACAGCTAACTAATTGCTCTGATAGTAAAAAAAAAACCAACCCCAATGATTTCCCAGCCGGATATCCATATCACTAATCACTGTACCTCTGCACTAGCACTGTCTGCTGTGTGCTCTGCATTCTGTGGCAACCACAAGGATGTTGGAAAAGGGTGACATTTGATAAATTGGGTCATGTTACACGAGTCCAACGTATCACAGCCTTCATTCTTTGCTGTTATTTAAGAAAAAAAAAAGTACTCTGATTCACTATTAGTATTACTGATGATTATATCATATATTGATATAATATCCAATTGATGCTTCTGGGTTGCAACTCTTTTTCCCCCTTTTTTTTTTCTCTCCTTGTGCTGAGAAGTTAAGTAACGAAAGCCTGAAGTGTTAAAACTGGTGGAATAATTTAAAAGGCCCCTGGACCGAGTTCTGCGCAAAATCTCACCACACGACCTTGCCTGTACCGAAAATGACCAAACGTGAATCGATCCGACAACTATCGAACTTGTTTTGAGTACCAACCAGTCTATTCCGTCTAAATGATCGTGTTCAAGACTCAAGAACTTACCGACGTTGAAACCAATGAAATAGCACACAGCCAAGCCTTATATATGATTGAAATGTTTCCAAGTTACAAAACAGTTAACATGAATAAATAAACCGTACACAGAAAAAAGGAGAAGCCGTTAAATTTATCACTCGTGTGGTGTAGCCAAGCTGTTTCTCACTTCCTGTTTACAAATGCAAGGGAGATCAATCCCATACTCTCTGGAACACGGGGTTCCTGTCCACACATGCACATTAGAACAACAAGTGGATTAACTATATAATTTGAAGGTAAGGTAGCGGAGACCGAAACAAAAAAAAAAAAAAAAAAAAAAGGGGGGGGGGGGAGGAAAGGAAACAATGCACAATGTTTCGACTCTAAGAGTCTTTTTCAAGTGACACAGAACTGAAGACACAGAGACAGTGAACAAGTGGGGTAATTTTTGCTCCCATAAGGAAACCTAACACAAAAACACTTTTATTCAAGACTGGCACAGCCCTTTTGAACTTGTATAAAGTCAGACAAATACAAAGACGAACAATCTAATGGAGGGGGGGGGGGGGGTGAACAAGCGCAGGCCAACAACTAAATTGTCTTCATAGTAATGACTTGGCTACACTTTGGACTGAAGGAGGGGGGGGAGGGAGGCCGGAGGTTGAAGATGTAGAAACTGGGAACATGAAATTAAGAAATATATTGCAGATATGAAAACTCTTCACTAGCTGCATAAGAGAACCATCGCAATCCCTTTTGAAGGCAGATATATTTTTGTACTGCCTGCTCCGAGGCCTTTCGTCCGCTGGGTCGGTA
>JADBJO010005088.1:30000-52500 GCA_016801955.1 Conus betulinus | reverse complement strand
GAAATATTGCTACAACGTTATTTTCATTTCGCACACCTTGATTTAACCACACATCACAAAACCATTGTTATATAGACAAAAAAGCACGTTTGATACCCAATTCCTTTTTCCTGTTTCATCTAATCACACATTTTGTATGCTGGCATGTAAGGTAGCCTATGTTCATCCATAAGAATAGCTGAAACCAATATTGATTGCATTTGACCGCAGAATTCACATAACACAGGAATCTGTTTGTTTCCGTATACACTTGATCATTGGACGTTCGAAGATCTACGCCTGAATAGTTTTGAAGAGAAAACAAAGAAACTGACTCACAATAAACAGCGGCTTTGTCTAACTCCCAGATCCGTAGTAGAACTATAAAACAGTTCAAAGGAATTGTTCTTTACATGTGCATGCCCTTTACTGAAGGATATAGCTTCTGTACTGTAGGCCTACATAGCAATGCATTTTTTCGCTCGACTGGCAAGATCTTTACAGGCAGTGTGAAACTCAGATGATTGGAGATAAATATTCCCAAATACTTGTAAGCATTAAGCACAGGCATTGCCACACCTTCATATTGCCATCGTTCTCTTACACTTCATAACCCCCCTTGCAAAGTACTTTTTTTTATGCTGTCCCAACCTCTGAGCCACCTCAGAGGCAGTGCACCCACGCCGCTCACTCCGACACCCCGTCCACAGCCACAGCCCAGTGGGCCCCGCCGCAGCCCCGGCACCGGCAATCCACAGGGAGGAGTCATTGTCAAGTCGTCAAGAGGCAACCCACCGGAGGAGACACTGCACTGCTGCTGAGTCACTTCGGTGGAGTTTAGTGGCGCCTGTTCTGATCTAACATACGCAGGACACCACCTACTAAGCCCCCTACTGACGACAATAATTGTTTAGTCGCGGAGCCGGCATGAGTGAGCACTCCCTCCGGAGGGCGCCACCATGTCCGTCCAACGACAGCCCCCATGGACTCGCCGATACCGGTGACCCGACGGAACCAAACCAAGGCCACAGGCGTGGAGAGGACATCGAAAGTGAGGTCACCATGAGAGCAGGGCATGAAGGGCCACAGAATTTGAGACATTAAAAATTTTTTTTTTTTTTTTTTTATATGCTGATCGATGAGAAAAAGATGATGATGATGATTAAGATGATGCTACAGATTTCCATTTCGGTCTGAGACTACGTGACAGGGCTGTACTCTACGCTTCCTTTCCGAGAGATACAGACACCTGCAGTGTTGGTCAGGAAATTTGAGCAACACTCTCAGAAACGCATCCATTAAGTGGGTGAAACTCGACTTTGTGGTCCCAGTCTTCCCAACTGAGTCCGCAGCAAACTCAACTCTGGGTAGGAGCCGGTCGGGGCAGAAAAACCCACATGACTCTGATGGGATTCGAACCCACGACCTCCCAGCCGGGAGTCCGCGACGCTACACTTCGCCACAGCGGCTAGTGCAAGTACAATGATATTACTTTTATTCATGCTAATCTATAGGAAGTGAAGAAGCAGCTCGATGCAAATTGTTCAGCTGTGTCTGCAGCCCCGCAACAGTCTCTGACAATAAAACAACATCATCAGCTAAAAGAAGAACAAACAACTCATATGCAATATGTGAGAGCACAGCACCAAGTTGTCCATCACTAATTACCTGAGAATAGTACAGGGCTGAAGAGAGAGAGAGAGGACGAGAGGTCTTCCTCGGGCAAGAAACAAAACAATTAGGTCAACGAAAATGAACGAGCAATCACTTCTCTTCAATCACTTCAATGCAAGACAGGCGTTGAATTCCGCTTAAGTGATGCTCGTTCATTTTTCTTGTCCTAATTGTTTTGTCTCTTGCCTGAAGAAGACCTAAGAGGTCGAACCTCTTGCTTGTAGATAATTTGTCTCGTTCGTTCAGCAGCATAGTGTTTTCCTTTATATTTTTTTTCTCACCTATAAATCCAGTCCACCAATACCGAAGACGAACTACACTTTCAACGCCCGTTTTGTCGTCGCCCCTTCTTGTATTTTCGCTGCTGCTAGTTTTGCCACTCCGGATACGTCTCTTTGATGGGAAATATTTAACTCTGCAACCGTACATATCTCGATGTATTTGGACCAAAAATTGTGTATTCATCATGGCGTTGATTTTCAGAACATGCTTACCGACTATCAGTGTGAATGAGAAAAGTGTTAGGTGAATGGAAAAGTTTCATGTAAAAAAAAAGTGTTAAGAGATTTTGTAATTTTTGCGATTGTGCAATGGGAACCTACGGTTTGATGCTTTTTTTTTAATTCATGGAGTGCAACAACCAGTGATGTGGAAGAGTGGGGCGCTGAGTGGGTTGTGAAGTGTGTTCACCCAATGTGAAGAAGGGTGGAAGATTACTGTTACTTCAGAGGAGCTCTGGACACAGACATAGGAGGATGTCTAATTGTAACCCTCGTGGGGTTTTAATATAGACAGGACTAGGATTGTCCCTATGCAACCCTGGGTTGGGTGTGCTAGATGGTTGGACTGGTTTGTCCGATGCAACCCTGGTTTGGGTGTGCTTAACCCTTGGTGGGTGTAATATGCCTGGCGTGGCAAGTTTCACTCAAGTAGAGTGTGTAGATGTAGACTGGAAGTCTACGAGGGTAGGCTTGTCGCTTATTCCCTAGAAGGCGAGAGTACCAGTTGGGGTTGTAAACTGGTTAAAGCAAATTACATAAAAGGTGTAATTATAATGATAACAGAAGTTTGATGATTATAAAGATTTGATGATATTGTGCGCTATTTGGGAAAAAAGAGAAATGAACGTTGAACGCGAAAAAGAAAAAGAATTGAAAAATAAATAAATAAAATATTGATGTGTATAAAGATTCTTTCTGTACCCCAACTGTAGGTAGGAATAGGTTGGTGGAACAAGACTCATGTGAGTATTCTATTTTGATTTTGGAGTGAATGTGAAAGGAGTTCAAAAGGAGCTATGAATAATAAAAGAGAAAAAGAGAAAAAAATAATAAAATTCATTTTAGAGGTTAACCCTGGACCTAGGGTTTCATTACAGAATCCCTCTCAGCGTCCAGTGGTGTTCCAGACTAGAGGTGTACCAGCCTAGTGTGGGTCCAGGCTGTGGTGGTCCAGAGGTGGTACAGCCAGGTGCACGAAAGCTTCTCGACAAGTCAAGAAGATGACTTGTCTTTACTGCAAATATTTAATATAAAACGAACTAATAGTGTAACATGCGTGTGAGCGTGTTTGATTCTTCATAAAACTTTGAATATTGTATTATTGTTTATATGTGGGGAAAACATCTTGTGAAGAGAAGAAATAATTGTTGGAAAAACGTAGTGAAGTGAAAAGAAGAATTAAGACCATATTCTTTATTGTTGAGTAAAAGGAGCGTTTTATAGAAAACTTACTTTTTGTGGTGTAGTGCTCCTTTGGGTGAATGGAGTGATTGTGCGTTGCGTACGAAGTAAGCATACTGTGTTTGTGTGAGTGCAAGTGTGTATATGCACAAACATGGGTGTGTGACACCGATGGAACATGAATGCTAAGATATTCAGTTTTATCCATAGATTTTCTATTGTTTGGAATGAAGTTTAAGACCCCAACCAGTTGAAGACACTCCACAACATGAAAAGATCTTGCTTAATGCATTGATAAACAAAACGGTGTATCCTAATGAAACTCCAAGTTCTCGAGCTCCCATTTGGATAGTTTGAGCGATCAAAATGTGGAAGGCTATCCAAATACGAGACATCTGTAGTGACGCACGCAGTGCGCATACGCACCCGGTTCACAACCGGAACCGGGAGCAGCGAGTGACGTGAGGCGTCGCCTGGAGACTACACCGACTGACGACCCGGGCGCGGACTGCAACCAGTCTCCGCGCCCTGCCCACCTGACGGACCAGACGTGGCCCTTATAGCCTTTCCTGGTCACATCCACCATTAGCTGCTTGACCCTCTGATACGGGCGAAAGGCCTGGACAGAGCGTGTCGCAGACTGACCACCACCCGCCGTCCCGGCAACTGAAGGGTGAGTTGCACTGTGTGTGTGCATGTGTTTGTGTGTCTGAGAAGTAGTTACGATACGAGGAACAGTTAAAACACTGGATAGGCATGTCACATTAAGCCACCCTTTGAAGTGTAGGGTAAACACGTTACATCAAACTGTAGCACTGACCGTTTGTCGGTCAGCGTTACCTTTCTCAGCCTTGAAGAAGCTGACCAATTAAGTAGTGTGTGTGTGTGTGTGTGTGTGTGTGGGGGGGGGGGGGGGGGGGGGGGACAAATGCACGCTAACAATTTCTCACTTGTTATAGTAATGACATGGTAAACATTTGAACTTTCAGAGAAAAAAAAAAAACGGGGAAATTTGTTTTAAATATGTGGAACCCTTCACTAGCTATCTTTCTGAGAGAACCATCGTAATCCCGTCTGAAGGGACCATCGTAATCCCGTCTGAAGGGACATCTATTTATATTGCCTGCTCTTAGGTGTTTCGTCCGCTGGATCGGACTCATCAGAGAGACACGGTTGATTGTGTCTGCGCTCCTGGTGTCAAATTTAGACACACCACGGTCGTTAATTCTGTGGTGTTCTCACCACCAAGGGTTCAAAAAAGAATCCAACAGCACCCCCAAAGCAGCCAGCGAAGGATAGTAAATGGAATAAAACGAAAGTGTAGAGAGGAAAAAGTTGCTGAAAAACTAAAAGCATTATGGTAACAGTATGGAATGTAGGGGACAATCTTTGCGCCTATGCCTGAGGATCCATTCAAGGATGCAAGGGAGATCAAAAGATATGGAACAGTCTGAGTGGTCAGCTCTGCTGTTCACTAACTTAAGCATTGCCAGTGGCTAAGAATTGTGCAGGAAAACCTTTACTTGGATCTCCTAAGAGATGCAATCTCCCACTCAGTCTTGAAGGGAGAGAGAGAGAGAGAGAGAGAGAGAGAGAGAGAGAGAGAGAGAGAGAGAGAGAGAGAGAGAGAAACTCTGAATGATTTAATGAACAGGCCGTAGACCCATGTCATTGGGAATGGTTATAAACGAAATCAATTTGTATTACTGCAGAAACTCAGTTTATACAGTCTGTACCAACATATATACAAACATACCTGAACTAGGCACATTTCAGCCTCGTTACTCATTCGAGTGAATTTCTGCGTAGTTTGAAATCTTTTTTCATGATGGACATCGAGCCTAATTATCAGTCATTTTATTCTCAGATGCCAGACGCACATTTAGTTTGAATTGCGAAAGGGATTCCTATTCTAATAGCGTTAGATAGACCCTCCCCCCTCCCCCCTTATCCTCCCCACGCTTTCCTGAGATTGTGTAATCCATAATGTTGACGTTCTGATGATACAGAAACAGGCTTTTATGCGAACTCTGCCGCACTGTGTTGAGACTGTTATCTATGTGTTGCCTTTGTGACCATAGGAATGTGCCGTTCGGTGCTGATTCTATGATAAACTCTCCTAGAACGGTTATCCACTTTTAGCTGTAAATATAGCGATAGACCTCGTCCTGCATTTCGTGGAATGGTTATGTACATGTCGCCGTTCTGATAATACTAGAGTACTGCTTTGAAGACCACCACCCATCTCTCCCTTCCTCCCTCCATCTCTCCCTCCCTCCCTCTCTCTCTCTCTCTCTCTCTCTCTCTCTCGCTCTCTCTCTCCAACGCACACGGAGTGCATTACATGAGTGTTTCCGTTTTGATAATATTGTGATCATAATGTTAAATAGCCCCCCCCCCCCCCCCCCCCCCCCCCCCCCCCTTTTTTTTTTGCTCCCCTCGCTCCACCTTCCTATCCACCCCCTTCACCGTCCCTCATTACTGCCGTATCGACAGTGTGGGTGTTGTGTTAGACACCCATCCCCATTCTCCTGAAATGGTTATGTCCCATGTTCTATCAATAGGATTGTAGCGGTGTATGAACCACCTTCCCCACCGCCCACTACTCTCCTCCGGTCGTCCCTTTTGACTCCCAGAACTATTTGTATTTTTTTTTTTTTTGGGGAGGGGGGGGGGGGGGGGGGGAAACCCAACCTTACTATAAACAAAACAAACAAACAAAAAATCGCATAAATTCAAGTATTGCTCTAAAGCATAGAGAAGTACACATTTTCTTGAAGGAAAATGAATGGAGAATACAAGAATTGTTATGTTTCATGTTGACAGGATGAGATAACTCACAATCATGGGAAGATAACCAAGATTTTTGAGAGAAAAATAAACAATATTTTGAAAAAAAAAATCCATTAAAATTCAAGTCTCAATATATCATAGGTGGAAATGGTATTGAAATGTGCAAATTGTTTACTAAAAAAAAAAAAGCACACAGTGTGTTCAGGGGATGCATTGAGTAATGCATGTCAATCTCGGCTAGAGATGTGACGTTTACTAGCACTTCACCCGTCATACAAAAAAAAAAAGGCAAAAAAATGAACATAGCAAGTGTTGTCAACCACTGTCACTGGCGTCACACTCTAACAATTTTTGTGTCACATTTTAACAACTTTTTCCTCTCCTATCACGTCCTCAACCACGCCCACTACCAGCACAATCCCGCCCCCTACCTGTCGATGTACATTTGGTAGATCAATACCTTCATCCCGGTAATCCGAATCACTTGACTCATTGTCAGGATGATCGACAACCACGTCACCTTCATTTTCCTTTCACTTTCGTCGTTTTCTAATTTCACTTTCGTACGGCGTTTCAAACACAATTCTCACCACCTTTTCAGCAGTAAATCTTCTGGCAGCCATGTTGATCTGCTCGACTCATTTTTGCTTTACAAAACGCAAAAAAAACGCATCAAAATCGACCCAAAACTTGCTGAGAAATCGCTTCAAACACGCTGTATGGGAGCCGCCATTTGCAAGCAAGTAAACAATATCACGTGACCGGTCAGATGATCCATTTATGCGATGACCCTTGAACCGCGGCTATATCCGCGGCCGGGAGTTGACTCTCTCATCAGTATGCTGCCCTTTTTTTTTTTTTTTTTTTTTTTTTTAAATGCGAGTGAAGTGATAGTACCTGCCCTCTCCTCCCGCGGGCTTCGTACAAGTCTTTTGCAAGTCCTTGGACTTTGAGGACCTCTTAAAGGACTGAAAAACGTTCTTGTGATTAGGACTGCAGCGCTTATAAAAACGTCGTAAAATACTTGAAAATGAAGGTTCTTACATACTGCTTTAGTTTTTGATGAGGAATATATTTAATATGCTTAAATTTCGGGTTGATCTTCCCATCTTCCAGCATGCTTGCACGATTTTCTGCTGTCATACGTTTGAATTATCTTGACGTGTGCGCGTTATAAAATCGCCATTCACTTTTCGCATAATATCTTTTGTTTCTCTCTCCCATGTCTCTCTATCCCTGTCTCATTCAGCTTTCACACCCCCCCCCCCCCCCCCCCCCCCCCCCCACCCCACACACACACACTCTCTCTCTCTCTGCCACTCCGTGTATAAACCATTACTATTATTCACAGAACTGTTAGGCGATCGACCTTGACTCTGCATTTAGTAATGAAGCACATACTACGCACTTTTTTCGTTGTGTGTGTGTGTGTGTGTGTGTGTGTGTGTGTGTGTGTGTGTGTGTGTGTGTGACATCTTCTTCTCCTTGAATTGACCTTAAAAGATAGATTTGAACAAAAATTTTTCCAAGATTCTTTCTTCTTGGTTTTAAAAGTATACCGACACTTTGCCCTACATGCCTGATGTTTAACTTTGTTTCCCACCATAGGAAATCTAGCAAAAAGTCTTTGAGCACTCTTTCTCTTACCCTTCAAAGTTTTGCACTCTTTATCATACCAAGGGGTCTTAACATCATTAGGTTTATCACGGGACTTGGGAATAGCTTCGTTAGCACTCTCTACAATCACTTTAGTGAACTGCAAAA
Source organism: Conus betulinus (assembly GCA_016801955.1). NCBI lineage: Eukaryota > Metazoa > Mollusca > Gastropoda > Neogastropoda > Conidae > Conus > Conus betulinus. Next base: position 44,608 of record JADBJO010005088.1, on the reverse strand, counting down.
CAGGATCATCATAACTCTGCAACAGATTCAAAGGCATTCTACTTAAAATCTGTTGCTGATAAAGACTCCAATCTGCAGAGCGGAGCTTCCATGTTTCCCGAGGGGACTCCTGCAATTGCTTTCGTAAAATAAATAAAAATCGGAAAGTGATCACTCCCGCTTAGGTCCGAATGAACTTGCCACTCTAAGTCCAAAAATAAGGAAGGATCACAAATGGACAAATCCAAGTGAGTAAGGAACCAGAAGGAGAACAAAAGGTCGGTGAGCCCGAATTCAGAAGACAGAGATCATGATCCGATATAAAAATCCTCAAGAACTTTCCCTTGGGAATTAGTACAGTTACTTCCCCACTGTGGAGAATGACCATTCAAGTCACCCAATAAAAGAAATGGACGAGGGAGTTGAGAAATTAAAACTATCCAACTGACTCTTTGAAATCACAAAAGATGGAGACAAATACAAACAGCATATCGTAACTGCCTTGTTTAACGAGATACGAGCAGCCACTGCCTCCAGATCCGTCTGAAGTAGAATATCTGTATAAAGTACCGAATTATGAATATAAAGAGAAACACCTCTCCTTGAAAAGTCTGCAGAAGCCGGCTTGTGTATGCAGGAGAAACCAGTAATCTCATGCTTCTTGCTTGCAGTTAAAAGGGTTTTCCTGAAGAGCAATTATCAAAGATCTATACTCTGCCAACAATAGCTCAAGGTCCCGACCATTTGCTTAACTCCCCTTATGTTCCACTGGAGTATGTCCATGTAAGGTTATTAAAAGAATATCTATCAGCCCTCTTCCCCAGAAACTTCACTATCCATCAAAGAACTAAAACGGTTCTTCAAGACAAGATCAGAAGCCGATGCTCCTGATAAATTTCTAAGTTGTTTGTTGCCATGCTTGGAATTTGCTCTTACTGGACTGAAACCTGCTGCACCAAATATCTGACTTCGAGATTTTCCCCTAAGAGGATCTGGAGTCCGAAAAGGACGCTCCTCACTGCGTGCCTGTCTCGTATTGCTGTTGTTGACTTGTGAGCGAGGGGACACACTCTTTTCCTCCGATCCTTCACCCCTGACCTCTGGTCCACAGTACTTTGTACAACTGAAACACCTCTTCCCTCACCAGCAGGGACTGAAGCCTGTTGTACATTGCTGGTCGGAACACTATTGCATTTCTGAGTCAAAACCTCAACTGATTGCTCAAGTGTAGTAAGCCGATCCAAAACCGATGACAACAATTCTGTCAATTTCTTCTCCAGAGCAGTGAATGGAGCTGCTCCCAGATCATCACCCGATGACCGATTCGCAGAATCGTTGACCACCTTCTGTGCATAAGTAGAAGTCGAGGGAGTCCTAGCTTCCACTAATCTTCTTTGCCTCAGTAAAGGAACATTTTCTCTCAATCTTTACTTTCTGAATCTCGCATTTCCTTTTTCCACACTGGGCAACTTTTTGAATTTGCTGGATGGTCACCCTTACAATTGACACAGTATACTACACTTACAAGATTCCTCATGCTTCTTCTGCCCACAATCACGACAAACCTCCTGACCCCGACAAGCTCGGCTGGAATGACCAAAGCGTTGGCACTTGAAACATCGCAAAGGAGATGGCACAAAAGGCGTAACTTTCACTCGGATATAACCCACTTTGACGAACTCCGGAGGAGATGACATAGCAAAAGTCAAGAATAGTGTGTTGGTTTCAATCAAGTCACTTCCTTTAGAGATTTTAACTCTATGGACCTGCAGAACACCCTGGCTTTCCATCTCAGTCCGAATTTCCGATTCAGCAACTCCAGCCAAGTCAGCACATCTGATTACCCCCCCTTTTGAGTAGTTGAGAAAGGGGTGAATGGAAACCTTAACTGTGATATCCATGAGCCGAGAACCATCCCTTTTCAGTAGCAACCGAGACGCCGCTTCCGTAGCACAGTTAACAAGGTAGCTACCAGATCGGAGTCTCTTAATCATTTTGAATCCTGTGGACGAGACTCCCTCAAACACTTGCAAACAGCGAACGGAGAAATCCGAGCAATGGATTCTTTGGGGTCTTTTGCTTCCACTAAAAGGAAGCTTGGCCATGCGTTATGGATACCCTTTCTCTTTGCCACTTCCCCCTCTCATTTATCTGAATCTGAATCTCTATTCGTAATCTCGTCCATACACTTGCCATGTCCATCATCGTTTCTTCTCTTTTTGTTTGGAGGTATTTGTTTAGAATTCATAATAAGGGGAAAAAACTTCAACCTCCCCTACTCCCCACCCGCCATCGAGTGCCCACAAAGGCGATGCCCCTAAGCAATCCTCTAGCAAAGGGAAACACCAGGGTTATAGCGAAGGTATACACTGCGTGACACGCGCTCCACCCCATTCACCAGGCTCATGACCAACTGTCGAGAACGAACAGGAGGCCACTCACCTGGCTTCCGGAGCAAGCAAACGTGCCACACAGTTTGACCCATGCCATGCCCACACTGTGGAGGCGACCGATTGACAGCACTGGGGCCCCATGCTGCCCCCCGTCTAGGGAAAGGCCGGGCCAAAGTGGCGTGTTGAGGGGCGAGGATCCCACTCCGGGTCCCTCTCAACCACCAGGACCACAGAGGACCATTCTCCCCCGACACGGGTCGCACCGCACGGTCTGGAAATTAATCCGTAAGATTAAGGGAAAGTCGGCTACATCAGCTATTAAAAGTTTGCAAGTAAACGGATCAATTATTACTAATAAAAAGGAGGTTGCTAACTTGTTAGCTGCTACTATTCACCACAATTCGTCAGCTGATCATTATTGCAAGGAATTCCAGCGTATCAAAAGATCTGTGGAGTCAAAATCTTGTTCTTTCGTGCCAGATAGTTCTGAGGATTATAACTGCGTTTTCAGCATGGATGAGTTAAAGGACGCTATTTTGAAAGCCAACAACTCCGCTCCTGGACCAGATGACATTCATTATCAATTTATTCAACATTTGCCAGCTGAGGGTTTAAAGGTGTTGTTGTCACTGTTTAATCATGTTTGGTGTTCAGGATATTTTCCACAATCTTGGAGAGAGGCGGTTGTTGTTCCTATTCCTAAACCAGGGAAGGATCATTCGGATCCTAACAACTATCGTCCTATAGCTCTTACTAGTTGCTTATGTAAAACTATGGAGAGAATGGTATATTCTCGATTGTTATGGCAGTTAGAATGTCTTGGGGCATTGGATGTTTCCCAGTGTGGATTTCGGAACAACCGCAGTACTACTGATCACCTGGTTCGATACGAGTCTTTTATCAGGAATGCTTTGATTAATGGAGAACATGTAGTTTCTATTCTTTTTGATTTAGAAAAAGCGTATGACACAACATGGAGGTATGGAATTCTTCAGGACTTGAAGGCACTTGATTTCAAAGGTAATTTACCAATGTTTATTGCTAATTTTTTGTCTAACAGGCATTTCAGTGTTAGACTTCATTCTACCTTCTCAGATCCTTTTGAGCAGGAGATGGTGTCCCTCAGGGTAGCATCCTTTCTCCGCTCCTGTTCAATCTCAAGATTAATAATATCGTTCATCAGTAAAGTCTGGGATTGATAAGTCATGTTTGTTGATGATTTCTCTATCTCTGCCAAGGGGAAAACCTTGGCCGCAGCTGAGCGTCAACTTCAGTTGTGTGTTAATCGTGTTCAGCAGTGGGTCACTGAAAATGGATTTAAGTTTTCAGCTACTAAGACAGAGTGTATTCATTTCCCATAGGAAAAGATCTCAGGTCTTAGAACCATCTATCTGTCTCAATGGTCAGGTAATTAAAGTTTCCAAACAAGTGAAATTTTTGGGGGTTATTTTTGATAGTAGGCTTTCCTTTTTGCCTCACATTAAGTACATTAAACAATCTTGCCAGTCAGGTTTGAATGTTTTAAAGGTTATTAGTCACACTGATTGGGGTGCGGACAGGCGAACTTTGTTGCGATTATATCGGGCTTTGGTGAGACCAAAGCTAGATTATGGTTGTGTGGTATATGGATCCGCACGAAAGTCTTATCTCAAAGCTCTTGATCCAGTTCATCATCAAGGACTGCGGATTGCTTTGGGAGCATTTCGCACATCTCCAAAAGAGAGTCTGTATGTTGAATCTGGAGAACCCCCTTTGGAGCTAAGGAGATTGTGTCTTTCCATGAACTATTATCTGAAACTGAGGGCTAGTCCAGAAAACCCTGCCTATGATATTGTCATGAACCCACCTTTTAGAGCCAAAATATGACTTAAAGCCAAATGAGATTCCTCCACTGGGTATCCGTATTTTGCCCCCACTTCGGGGCAGCTGGCATTGACCTTGATACTGTTGATGATGGTCCATTACAGACTGATGTACCTCCTGGAAAATAGCCAATCCAGAGATTAATTTATACTTAACTCAATTTCGAAAGGAGGTCACCTCGAGTGCTGCATATAAACAACTTTATCTTGAGCAATGTGAACTTTATAAAGATTTTACCAAGATTTTTACAGATGGTTCTAAAAAAGATGAGAGGGGGCTGCAGCGGCCATTGTGTGTGATAGCAATTTTCAGGAGCCCACCTTGTTAAGATTGCGGGATTGGGTCATCTGTTTATACTGCTGAACTGAAGGCTTTAAATCTGGCTCTCAGTGCGGTGTCCAGGTCAGATCAGAACGATTTCCTTTATTTTATCGGATTCATTGTCGGCACTGTCGGCTTTATCGACAAGAGAAGTTTCACATCCAGTTTTGGCGGATATTCATGATCTTCATACTCAGCTTGTCTCTTTGGGAAAGCATATAGTTTTCTGTTGGGTCCCCCAGCCACATGGGAATCTATGGTAACTCCGTGGTAGACAAAGCAGCCAAACAAGCTCTCGGTGCAAGTCTTTCTAGGAGGCCTGTGCAGTTTGTTCCTCACTCAGATCTTCGTCATAAATCTAGCTTGTATTGTCGTGAACTGTGGCAGAGTGAATGGTCTAGCCAAATTCATAACAAATTGTTTAAAATTTGCCCAGATTTAATTAACCCTTTCCCATCGATTGTACGTAACCGTAAAGAGGAATCGGTTTTGTCACGGTTACATATTGGGCACAGCTATATAACGCACAGTTGGATACTCAGAAGGGAAGACCCTCCATGGTGTGTTGCATGTGACAGCTTGTTCAGTGTTCATCATTTTTTGACTGAATGTGCTGATTTGATGTGTATCAGAGAGAAGTTCTTTTCCACCAGTGATTTATCAGTTCTTTTTCGTGAGATTTCAGTGGATCTTATTTTTTCTTTTTGAAAGAGAGGTAAACTTATTTTATAAGTTATAGTGCTTTAATAATGTATATAGGTGTTGCTGGAGTTAAAACAGACAATTGTGCTTTTGTCTTTATAAACTTCAAGCGATGTGTTAATACTAGTGTGGGGGTATTTGTATCTAGAGACTCAGCAGATATGATAGCTGAGGTCCTGATTTGGCTCCTTGTAGTCCGCTGGACCCTATAAACACTAACTAACTAACTAACTAACTAATCTTCTTCTCCCTTTGTCTCCCTGTTTGCTTTCGACACTGTCAGTTTCAGAATTACAGGGATGGCAGATTAACCAGACAGTCAAGACTCTTGCATTATTTAACACGGCAGAGGTGCTTATGTGGCAGGTTGAACGCCATTCACAACTTCGCCCACTTCTCTGCACTGAGGGGAGCGGCGGACGATGATGCGGTGGACCGCCTCAGCCACCTGTACACCGTCGTCGTCCTCTGCATCTTCCTGTGCGTGGTGTCGGGCGGTCAGTACGTGGGCAACCCCATCGAGTGCCTGATGCCCGCCAACTTCCCGGGCACCCACATCGCCTACACCCGGTCCTACTGCTGGGTGAAGAACACTTACTACATCCCCCTGGACCAGACCCATCCCCGCGGAGTCGGTCCGGCGTGAATCGCAGGAGCTGAGCTACTACCAGTGGACGCCCGTCATCCTCATGGTCATGGCCTTGCTCTTCAAGTTCCCCTGCTTCTTCTGGAGGCTGTTCAACACCGCGTCCGCCATCACACCTGGACAAGATCGATCGTCTCCACGACGGCGGCCATCGACACGGGCTTCCCGGAGAAGAGGAAGGAGACGGTGCACCACATCGCCCGGTACATAGACCGCTGGCTGGAGGCTCACCGCAAGTACCACGCCAACGCCTTCCTCCTCCGCTTCCGCCGACGGTTGTGTCGAAGCTGTTCTGCCTGTTCGCGAAGCGGGAGGGCACGAACCTCACCACGCTGCACGTCTTTCGTGAAGCTTCTGCACGTGGTCAACGCCGTCAGCCAGTTCTTCCTGCTCAACTCGTTCATGGAGGGATGGTACGGGCTGTACGGGTTGGAAATCCTCCGCAGTCTGGCCACGGACAGTGAGTGGACGGAGTCGCCCCTGCTTTCCCCCGAGCCACCCTGTGTGACGTGGACATTCAGCAGCTGCAGAACGTGCAGCGCTGCACGGTGCAGTGCGTGCTGCCCGTCAACATGTACAACGAGAAGATCTTCCTCTGGTTCTGGCTGCTGGGGGTGGCTTGCCTCGCCGCGGGCAGTTTCTTCGTCTGGGTGCGCCGTGTCTACTTCAGGGAAAGCCGCCAGAGCTTCGTCTGCAAACACCTGAGCGTCATGGACGAGCTTCGTGGCGAGGACGACAGGACCCACGCCAGGAGGTTCACGCAGAAGTACCTGTGATGACGGTGTGTTCCTCCTCCGACTGGTGGCAGTCAACTCCGACGACATCGTGCTCTCGGATCTCATCCGGCAGCTGTGGAAGATGATGCACCAGGACAGCCCCCTGGGCAAGAACACCCATGAGCCCGCCAGCGGCAAGCCCGCCAGCGGCAAGTCTGCCGACGATTGGTGTCATGTTTGAGGCCATTCAGTCTTGCTGTGTGTAGGTCTCTCGCATTCGGTTCTGTCTTTTCGTCCGTCAGTCGTCCGGGTGGGAGGGGGGGGGGGGGGGGGGGGGGGGGGGGGGGGGGGGGGGGGGGGGGGGGGAGAGAGAGAGAGAGAGAGAGAGAGAGAGAGAGAGCCAGAGTCAGAGAGACAGAGAGAGAGAGAGAGAGAGAGAGAGAGAGAGAGAGAGAGAGAGAGAGAGAGATACGGAGGAAGTTATCATATATAGGCCATTGCCCCTCATGATGGGGTACACATATACAAACGTTTTCAAACAAACAATTATCAAACAGTGAAATCATCCAACACTTACTTGACAGTAAATTTAAGAAGTGAGAATAGAACGCAACTTACAGGCTTTGTAAAGATAGATTGACGGGTTCCCGACTGTTTTTTTCCGTGCGTACTTGCCATAAGCAATGTAAATTTTAACTGACTTGGCACTTTGTAATACTTCAGCGGAATGTACTGTGCTCTTAGGTCATACAAAACTGGACAACATAAAACAAAATGCATCTCACTTTCTTTCTCTTTTAGACAAAGTGGATATATTAATTCACCTTCGCTATGTGTTCTATAACGGTAACGATGTACTGCGATTTCAGAAATTCCAAGTCTAGATCTTGTCAATATGTATCTTAAATGCTTGTCTAAATTGATTAATAAATACGTTTTAACATCAGGAAACAGTACAAAAAGGCTCTGTAAACGTTAAACCTATCACTGTTACTAATACGGAAATTCCAATCTTGCCATCTGCACAAAATGAGCCTATCCTTAAAACTTTTCAAAAACTCGTTAATTCTTTCCACGCCTTGATTTAGCCATGCATATCCAAATCCAAACGTATACAATTTACAGCGAACATTTGAGGCCTAATTTTCCTTTCCACGCATATCTAAATCAAGAAGCATTTTGTAGGCCTTATAAGGTCATCTACAGTCGTCCATCCTCGTTAATTTTAACCAAAACCTGATACATTTTATAACTGAGTTAATTGATGTAAATAGGATATCTGTTCGTTTCTCCATACACCAGATCATTAGGTGTTCGCATTTCAACGCCCAAGAACCTTTTAACGGCAAACAAATGAAGTTTTTCACAATAGGTTGCTACATTGTCAAGACCCCATAACTCTGCACCATACTGAGCAATAAAAAAAAAAAAAACCAGCTTGAGAGTTGCACTTCAGCTTAAATAGCTTTTGTAAAATGCATAACAAAGCATTTTTTGCTCTGCTCGTAAGGTCGCGACATGCAGCAGCAAAACTAAGCTTTGTTGAAAAATAAATTCCTAAATATTTGTACGCATTCACAACGGGCATCACAATACCATTATATGTCCACCTTTCTCTGGCAGCTAAGTAACCACCTTTCCTGAACACCACTATGTTACTTTCATCTAAATTAACTTGCAGCTGCACGCTGAAGACTCGAACATTACACGGGAATACAGTCGGCGGGCTAGCCGCCGGCGGGCTCAAGGGTGTTCTTGCCCAGGGATTGACCTGGTACATCTTCCATAGCTCCCGGATGAGATCCGACAGCACGATCTTGTAAGCGTTGACTGCCACCAGTCGGAGAGGAGAGAGAGAGAGAAAATTTGGTACATCATAATTGCCACGTGTATGACTTCAGCGTATTAGCGAAAGAAGAAACAAAGAGAGTGACGGGAGAGGTGAGGGGCGTGAATACTACATTGATTTGTGACATCAGTTGTACCTCCATCATTTTATCTTTTATGAAGGGTTGGGAGAGGGCCTGGAGGATGAAGGGATGCAGAGAGAATCCGGAAAAAAGCTGAGTGGTTTGCGATCATTGAACATTGGCGTGTTTCATGAACTGCTCGGGAGATCGATCGAGATAGAGACGATGAGAGAGAGGGCAGTAGGACTGTTAAATGTGCATGCATTTGTTCGTTGTTGCATCTTGCCACAATAAAATGAGCTTTGAAATGGTTATCGCTCTGTGTGTGTGTGTGTGTGTGTGTGTCCCCGACTGTCTATCTGTGTGCGTGTTCTTCGCGCGCTCGCGCGAGCATGTGAGCGTGCCTTTGGATATACATATTTGTGGGTCGGCATGCGTACATGTGTGCCGTAGGTGTGTGAATGTTTGAAATTTCTTCCAGAACGGGTTATCCAAGATTATATACAACGATCAACCATTATGTCTTTATATTACATTTAAACTGTTCACTGTGAAGGTAGGAGCAGATTACAGAAAACAAATATCCAAAGCAAACCAACAACAACGCACACACACGCACACGCAATCCCTCCAAAACAAACAAAGAAGAAAACAAAACATAACAAGAAACCCAACCTTGGTCATGAAATAAACTGTACAACACAATGCTTGCATACATGTCACAATGAGTTGTGGATCAGAGCAAACCCCTTGGGCGGAATTACTGTTCACAAGGGGGAGCACTCTAATATAAACACACACACAGAGCAGAAACATTTTGACAGTGATTTTCCATAGTCATAAATTTTCCCCCCAATCAGCAGGACAAAAATACACCCAGGACACATGCCTAAACTATCATCTCATCGCAACAGTAATGCTGATAACCTTATGTGAACTTAAAGTTCAGACACGATACTGTATTCTATGTTTGAGAGCAGACCCTATGTCTTTTCGTTCATCTTCACACCCATTAGGGGGGGGGGGGGGGGGGGGGGGGGGGGGGGGGGGGGTCCCTTCGCCTGCCAGTACTGCTCCCGTGCTAGAAGATGATCCGCATTGAAAACTTGTCCAATCGCAACAATGGTAAGACATTTTTCACATCCATATCAGCCGGGTAGTGAAGACTGTGTACATGAGCTGAAAAAGTTGACATTTAGATTTTTTTTCTCAACTTAGCATCACTTTTATGGTTAGCCCATCTACGTTTAAGGTTAACTGTGGACCCAACGTATAAAAACTCCTTGTGGTACCTACAACTAAACTGGTATATTACATTAGGGGCGTTACAGGTTAGATGGGATCTAATGTGCCATTTCCTTTTATTCCAGGAGGAAACAAAAGTAACAAAGTCTTTTGAATGTGCGCAAGTGTCCCATTTTTTGGTGCATCTGTAAAACCCTTTTAGTTTCTCCGGACCGAGTGTAGCGTTTCTTTTTGGTATAATAGGTTTATACATTTCGTCTAAATTTTTCCATCTCTTGTCTGCTTCTATCAAAATATTGTGTGGGGAAAATGTTAACATTTTCTGGATTTTTGTATAAAATACAAATGTTCCTTTTTATTACAGGAGACTTATTGGGGAAACATGGGTAATATGTGGACACCCAAAACCAATTTTCCTATTTGTTTATGAAAGTTTTTCTTCTTTTTCATAAAAAGCTTGCTTACGAGAAACAGATGATGCTCCTAACTTCAAGCCACTGCAAGCAGTATCCTATTTCCATCCAGGCATAATAAGGCATGTACATTATTCTATTTTCTCTAGTGTTGTGTCGCTCGAGCATATCATCTTGAGCCTTCTACCCATTCCAGTTAGCATCCCTTTAAATACTGCCGTTGGGTGGCATGAACTGATGGCAAGTAATTATGCTTGTGTTTAGAGAAGACATCCGTTGTAACTTACCAGTTGGATTAATGATCACTTTTACATCTAAGTACTCCCACCGTTTTCCCAGAGTCCATTTAATCTTATCAGGAAAAAGGGTTTGAAGGCGGTTTTCAAAAACTAGTAAAGGCTTTTCATTAGGGAGAATCACAAAGCCATCATCTCTATATCTGGTCCAACCCAATGCACTATCTGCACGTTTGTTGTCATTATCCCTAACAGGTGACAGCAAGGACATTGGTGAATTTGTAACCAGCTTCATCCAGTACTCCACAAACACATCAACAAAGGCAGGTGCACGGGCAGGTCCCATAGCGGTGCCATTTCAGTGGAACGCTATGGTAATCATACCCTTTCCATTCTCTTGTTCACAAGTATTATTATTTAGAGCTATTATTAACCTTTCAATAAGACATTCTTTGGATTTTGTAAAGGTGAGGGATGTTTAATGAGCACACTATTAACCGCTGGGATTCCTATTTTATTGTCTACGCCAGGAAAGAGTGTTACAATGTCACAAGTCGCTGATATTGTGGATCTGGGCAAAGGTGTTCTCAATTTATTCATCCTTTCAGTTTTCTGAAGACATTCTTTTGTGTGCAGGATTTGAAAAAGGGAGATAATCTGCCAGATGGCCGATACAAAGCTGGATGAATTTTGATACATTTGGAGTGGGTGTACCTGTACCAGATAATAGAAGACTTAGTGGGTACAGTAGTGGTTTATGTTTTTTATTATTATTAAAGGTTTCCATTTAGCTTCATTTCTTGGCAAATTGACTACGGTATAAATGATAATGTAAGTATTGTCATTAGAAAGCATAGTGATCCCTATCTTCCAGTTGTTTTTTTTTTTCTAATCCTCACGTCATCTTTTTGCAGGGATGTGATAACCGTAACCCCTGATTTATCTGCAAATCTGCAAGCATTGTTATGGGTCAGGGGAGTCGTTTTCAGCTCAGTCAAAGCTGCCCTTTCCCTATTTTTCAATGCCGAGAAAATCTCTCGTACACTGGTCAATAAATTGCTTTAAATACTTATCACCTCGTGGAGCTTTATAGTCAGTTGGACAGCACCGAGGCATTTTTACAGAAATTCTTCATCCTCTGCACTAGTTTCTGACTCTTCTTCTCCCAGTTTGAAGAAACGGTGCCAGCTAAGCCTTTCCGCCCATGGATGGGTACTGATGATTTCATCACTCACATCAATTGGAGATTTGGGTGTTGGAATACAACGGTCTGACATTCTACAAACGGAAACCTGATCCTTCGTGAGATTAAGGCCTTCAACTAATTCAACTAGGGTTTTAAATCCTCTTCTGCAGGCATCCACTTACTGCTAGGTTTATTTACCTTCTGGGATTCTGTTCCCCACGTCTTCAAATTTTCCTACGATGGCGCACAGTTGTAGGTCTCTTATTTTGTTGTTTACGGTATCTCCAAAACTGTCCTACTTTTCTCCGAGCTGTGTTACGAATAAAGCTTTTGTTGTGGTAGGCCTGTTTTGATCAAGAATCCCTCTGAGATAACAGTCTTGACCACTTCGTCAATATGACAAAATGTTCTTCAACTGGAATGCACACATTTTCTTAATGTTACCTACTAATCTCTTGTACGCTGGCATACCAAAACTATCTTCATAATCTTTTCTGAGCACCACACATATCATATTTCTGCTCACACTGCTTTCCGCAGAATTTTGTCAGCACCTGCAGAATTTCTGAACTGGCTGTACCTGGAGTGTCTTGGATTCTATTAGTTATCTCTTCATTTTATTGAGCTGCGAGATTTAATTTGATTCTCGTCACACAAGGAAGAACACCTGCCTCAATACATGAGTTTGAAAATGACCGTTTTAGTTTTTCTTTCCCCAGTTTTAGGTATGCATTTTTCACTTTGACTGTGGGGCTCTGTCGTTGGACTGCATCCTCTTCAGCTATGCTGTATTTCATATGTCTACCTCCCCCCCCCCTCTCTCTCTCTCTCTACACACACACACACACTTTTTTTGAGAGCGATATGTCATACACTTATTGCGATAGTTCCTGGTTCACTTTGCAACTGGATTAAAGGTCTGAGCAAAGACAAAACAAAACAACACACACACACACACACACACGTACGCACACTCACACACGCACGCACACACACACACACACACACACACACACACACACTAAAAGCTTGAACTCTCTCTCTCTCAGGGATTAGAGTAAAACTTTAGCGTCCAAAGAAAAACAACAAGAGCAACCACAACCACTACCACCACCACCACCACCTCCACCAGTACCGGACCCGAATTAAACTTAATGGGCAAATACTGAATCATGCAAACTTCAGCTATGCTTTCTTTCATTTGTTGTCGTGGTCCAGTCACTTTATACTCTGTCCTTCTCATCTCTCTTCAGCCGTGCATTTATTTTATGGTGTTCATGCTCTTATCGAACGACAGTCCATCTCTAACTTGTCATACGCAGATGACACCCAACTTTACAGCTCTTGTCAGCCAGTGGAAATTGATACAAATATACAAAATATGCAAAATTGTATTAGTCAGGTAAAATCTTGGATGACTGAACATAAATTGAAGTTAAATGATGATAACACTGAGGCACTTCTCATTCACTCGAATGAAATCCTTCTTATACTGTCCTAAACCATCCAATATTCATATTGGAAACTTTGATATTGCGCTCTCCCCTTTTGCACGCAACCTAGGATTTATTATATCTGATGACTTATCACTTGATAAGCACACATCGCACATTTGCAAATCAGCTTATGCAGCTCTACGCCAGATTAGTTCTATTCGTCACTACCTCACAATAGCAGCAACAAAAAACATTGGTCTCTGCCTTTGTCATTTCTAGCCTTGATTATTGCAACGCCCTTTTAGCGGGATGCCCTAAAAGATCTATACATAAGCTACAAAAGGTGCAAAATTCAGCTGCACGACTAGTATTTAAGGCTAGAAAAAAAGAGATCATGTTACACCTTTTTACAAACCCTACACTGGTTGCCCATTAAAGCACGCATTCAGTATAAGCTATCCCTCCTTTGCCACGATTTCTTCTCAAAGTCTTCTCCAGCTTATTTTCCGATCTGCTGTCCATTTACTCACCATCCCGACGACTCCGTTCATCTACAGATCATCTGACTTTGTGCATTCCGAGGACCCGCACTAGGACTTTTGGTGAACGTTCTTTTTCATTGCTGCTGCCCCAAGACAATGGAATTCACTGCCCAAATCTATCCGCTATATTCAGCCAAAATCATATTTTAAAAAGGCATTAAAAACATACTTATTTAAATTGCATTATGATTCCAAATAAACACCCATCTTTCTTAATGTCCTTGTTTTAAAACAAAACATTAGGTAATCAATCATTTTATATCTTGTCATATTGCTGTGTGTGTGTGTGTGTGTGTGGGGGGGGGGGGGGGGGGGGGGGGTCTGGTGTGTTGTGTGTGTGTTGAACGAGTTGTTCTAGTTGACATATCGTTTTACAAATGAGCTATAAATCTTATATGTGTGAATTTTATTGTTCTAATTTGCTTGTTCATTTTAAACGCTTTACGTTATTGTTCATGGTGACATAAGCTTATATATTTCGTGTATGTTGTACCTTTTTATGTTTTCATGTAAAGCGCGGTGAGCGCGGTCGTAGACCACGAAATGCTCTATAGAAGTCCACACATTACTATTATTATTGGCTGCGTTCTGTTGATAGTCCGACACTTCACGATTCCGACGTTTCGATAGTTCGGCAAATCACGATTCCGACGTTTCGACAATCCGACAATTTTGTCGGACCAACGAAACTGGTTTTGTAATGTTTTATTTTGTGCCAATAGTTCGACACATCACGATTTCGACGTTTCGATAGTCCGACTTCAAAGTTAGATTGCCGCACGGTCTTCTTTGAAACCACATTCGGGTATCATTGCTTTTTGCGACAGAGGAAGGGGTGGGGTTAAATGTTGACAATACCAGAGAGAGAGAGAGAGAGAGAGAGAGAGAGAGAGAGAGAGAGAGAGAGATTTTTTACTTTCAATATGTCAGACTAACGGGAATGATATAAACTGGGTTGTGTGTCGGATTATCGAAACAAGTTGGAATTGTCGGAATCGTGGGATGTCGGACTATCGCTAC